>NW_019290888.1:0-28848 GCF_000500325.1 Leptinotarsa decemlineata | reverse complement strand
TTTTACAAAAACCTGAAACACGTCGATTTTTAATTTTATTATTCTACGCAACACCCTATATTTTTTGGTGTCAAGTTTTAGATAATCCGTAACGAGCTGATACCGAAAAGGTATGATACTTGGGGTCTAACGGACAGAATTTGAAAGATGTGCGCTTGGAAAATAAATTTTATTGATATCTAAATAAAGTTGAAAATAGTTAATTATTTTATATTTTTTTCTAATGAATAATTCAACTATGGGAAAGTAATCCAGTAATAAATACATGACTTCATTTGAAATGTTCGAACTGTTTTCCTTGCTGTATTTGACAGTAACCTAAACGTTGAATAAATTCTTGTTGAACTTTGTTTATGGTTTCTTGAGAAATATTGTTCATTTTTGTTCGATTTTAGACTGGCAACCTCGCTGGCCATTCAATATGTCCACGTCTACCAATCCATCGGTTTGTAAACATTTGGTCGAGATACCATCGAACATCTGCAGCATAATGTGGAGGCGCGCCATCCTGTTGAAACCATAAAGTTTCATGGAAACTTCCAGGATTAATTCTACTGCGGAATGAATCAATTGAATTAGGTACAAGATATCCCCTTAAAAACTGAAGGTATGTCAATGCCAATACATTTACCTTGTGCCGGTATCGTGTATGATGTTCACGCATTCAGTGGGGGTTTTCTTTGGACCAGTACCTAAAATTCTGACAGTTGACCTCCCCATTTAATGTAGAAGTGGCTTCATTAGAAAAAATTATATTTTTTACGAGGAGACGGTCTCGGTGACAGTTATCCATCATGGCTTCATAAAATTCTATTCTTCTATCTTCGTTTATTTCCTGTAGAAGTTCGATTTTGAAGGGATGCCATTTTCCAAATTTTAATACTTTGTGTACAGTTGTTTTACTGACATCGAAATCACGACTAACCTTTCGAACAGAAGTGTGCACATCTTCCTCAAAAGCAAGTAGAATATCTAGTTTTCTATCATCATTTACGAGAAAGACGACCTGATTTGCGTGCATTTTCAACTGTACCAGTTTCTCGAAATTTCTTTTCAATCTTACTTACTGCTGACTGCCTTATGCGTCTTTCTGGATATGTTTCATTAAATAAGTTACACACTTCCATCTGAGTTCGCGATCTGTCTCCATAGCCAATCATCATAAGTATTTCAATTCTTTGCTTTACACTTAAATTGGTTATTACTTCAAATTAATTCGAAGCAATACTATACAGAAGATTCACGAATTAATACAACAACTACTGTCCTATTCAACAGTTACTGAACTAGCCGCCTAGTTTTTAGAAATTAAGAAGTTAAGAAATACTTGTTAGCACGGTTACTGTCAACTACAGCAAGGACATTCGAACATTCAAAATAAATTCATGTATTCATTATTGGATTTCTTTCCCATCGTTAAATACAGGGTGTTGCATTTAAAAAAATTACCGATGAATATGAATCACCCTGTATAATGAAATTTTGTTGTAAAATGTAGAATATCAAAATCAAAAATCGACGTGTTTCAGCTTTTTGTGAAACGGCCTTTGGTTTTGGAAAAATTGAATTTATTCCATACTTTGCGGAAACACTATACATATAGATGGAGCTAACGAAGTTTTACTTTAGTCATGTGGTCTAAAACACACTCGCTTTTTTTATTATCATTATTATTATTGTTATCCCCAACTTGCACAAGATAAAAAAAGATTGATGACAATCTGAAAAATTTACGATAAATACCGTGCCTTCAACTGACATAAGACCACTGAGAATGTTGAATGGGCGATTTGGAGACATTGAATGAAATATAAAATATACAAAAAAAGTTTATTTTCTCTATGAGCAACACATATTCTGTATATTTTTTCTCATTGATTTGGCCGTTACTTAATGAAGAGCCATAGTAATATCATAAAATACACCTTCACGAACTTTTTGTGTCGGAAGGTGTATTTTATAAAGAACACACTCTGCAGCATCAGTCATGAAACTTTCGTCCATCCGTCTTCGAAAAATAATCTCCGATATTGTTTTTTGGTATCACTTATCACAATAAATTAACGACTTGGTTTTGTGGTTACGAGATAACCGTTTTCCGGTAAATATTTGCTGTCAACTAATTAGTCAATAAATAGGACAGAAAGTAACATTAGTGAAAAGAGTAATATCTTGAAAAGTCTTGAGTCTCCGCAAAATATTGGCGTAAGTTCATTTTGGATTTTTAGCAAGTACTTCATTCAAAATAATCAAATTCATTGATCTGTGAAACAAATATAATATTTCGAGTGAATCAGCAGATATCTTAATGAAACAATTTTTTCGAAGAACTGTTTAATGGATTGAAAAATGCTTAGGATACCCAAGTGGTTATTGACGTTTAATTCAAATCTCTATGAACTATATTCATTCGAAAAATAGCCTCAGGAGTTTATTATCAAATGAAAGATTTATTGAAATACACATTGTGTGTATTGTGTTAAACCATGAAGCGACGGGCATTTACCATAATTATCTTAATTTCTGTTGGAAACAACCGAATATTTACAATAATGACGAATATGATACTAGTATGATTGAAAAAGTTCAATTTTATTTACTAGGTATACTATTTCGAATTACCTTCCGGAAAAAAATGACTAGATACATACATTATTCGAATGGATTTTTAACTTGAACTGATATAGGTATGGCATTCGACTATTTGATTTCATGTGATAATTCAATGAAACCATCAAGTTTAAAAAAAACGAGATTTCATTGCATTCGATATTTTCCACTTGAGAAATGTTAACAAAAATGCATTTACAGCAATAGTCTGGAAGTAACGATGATTGTTTCGAAAATGAAGATCATTGTTATAGTTTATTCCTCATTGATATCCGATATCCTTCGCGAAGTTATCCAACATTGTCAAAATACTGGTCGATCGATGAAATTGTAAAGTTGTTTTCAAACAACGATTTTGTAATTTCTCTAGGGTTGAGAGTTTGGTCAGTTGAAAGGGGTAGAATCAGTACCACAATGGCTAGATAATCATGTTATTCAGTTATTTAGAAAAGGTGAGAAGGAATTCTGAAAAAAAAAGTATTTTTTGATTTTTTTATACTTATAGAAGGAATGTTCATCTCACTGTAAAGGGTTTTCCAAAAACCGCGTCACGTGTTTCGCTATACAATAGCTTTCTCAAACGTTAATGATGAGTTACTTCTGAATTGAAACTATTTTATACTCTAACATACTTTGATTGTTTACTTTCTAATGAATACCTACCTGAAAAGGTCAGGTGAAAATTCATTAACTATACGAATAAATTAAATTTCCGAAAATACCGTAATTATACTCAACTTTTCTTACCTGGAAATAAAAAGAATTGATAATGACGAATTATTCAGTTCAGTTTGATCGTTCATGAGATATTGTGAGTTTTTAAATTTGTTTATTTCCATCCTCTCTAACAGATTGAGTTTTGAACCTTTCTTCCGGAAATGGAGGGGCGTGAATTCATAATTAAACGCATGTCCCTCTGTGATCAAATGAGTGGCTTATGTGAAGTTTGTTTTTCCATTCCGAAAACTATTTTCGTGTTCCTTTATGCGGGCTTTGAACGTTCTTCCAGTTTGACCTACATTAAACATCGGATATGACCCACATGATAATTATTTATACACTCCCGATTTTTCTGAAATTGAATTTTTATCTTTGTTATTCTCAATGTGCATGCCTAAGTTGATAGTTGTAGGTTAGAAGTAACTTATTATTAACGCTTGAGAAAGCTATTGTATAGCGAAACACGTGTCGCGGTTTTTGTAAAACCTTTTATAGTGAAAATCATACAATAAACTGTACTGTTGAGTTTTGATATGGATTTTTATCAAGTATCGACTAGGTTTATTCAATTAGAAATTTTCATTGAATTATGAGGTTTTCCGCCATGAAACCCAAATACTTGAATTCAATCCTATTGCCATCTACTGAGGTATTAATTTGATTTGTGTTGACACTTTTATGTTACGAAATGTTATTATTATTGCTCTAGTTTTAGTTATCACCTTCCATTCTATCAAAATTCAAATACATTTTTTTGTTCAAAATGAATCATTGAGTCGCATTGTTGCCTGAGACTGATAATAGTGCGTCATCCACAAAATAGTTGAAAAAACATTCATGGTAATTGTATCAATCTTATAAATGAGAAACGAAAGGAGCCCTACGACACTATTCTGAGGTGCCCCAATTTCATTCACAGCAGAAGACATAAGATTCACTATACTGTTTATGATCAGTTAGATATAGTACCTTGAATACCAATAACTTCCATATTCTCATGAAGCGGACAACAAACAACCGGTTTGTCATCGCTCCATCTGCCTGTGAACGAGGTAACCAATCACATATCCGAAATTTACCCAATCCTCGTATAAGGAAAGGAAACTTTTCACATATAGTCAGTGGTCATACTTGAAGACTGGCTATTAATCCAATCATCTGAAGGAACAATTCGTTCAGGCCGGTACCTTATCTTAAATTTTAATCACTCATCTATCAGTTTAAAACCTTTCCCATTCTAGTTGATCTTCGAAATCTTCAAGACCATCACCTTCTTCGTCTCCAATATTATTTTCAGTCTGCATTGGTTCTTCAACCATAATTTCAACTGAATTATTAACTCCCTCTCAGGTTTTTATTCCATATTGGAGCAATTTTCAGAACCATGACAATTTGAATATGAATTTGTGCATTTTGAACCATGTTTTTGACAGCCATATTTTAATCTGTTACATCAAGTTTCACAGCTGCAGAAAAAAATTTTAAGCAGTACTTCCGGAATTAATTTCTTGTCTATAAATTTGGGCATAAAGCCACGTTGATGTTGCTTCCAGCCCCAATCTGTTGCTGTCAGTTCGTTACCCAACCAAGTTTGAAGTTGATAATTTTGCGTAACAATGTTGTTCTACTGCTCATTCTGTGGGTGACAGGTTTGCCAAAATGAACGATGATTTAACTTTTGCCAATTGATATTATTGAAATCTCAATTGATTTGGTGTAATTCCATTTCTCTTAAAAAAAATTGGCCCAATTTGACAACAAATTTTTAGGCCCAGACGCTCCTAGCTCCTTTCCCACTTTTCCTATGAAATATCTTTTAATGTGCTGAAATTTTCCATAGGTTACTCAGGTATATACATTATTTCAAAACAGCAATAAAAAGGCATCTACAAATATTATTTAAAGAAGATTCTTTAACCTTCTCAAAATATTGTAGATGTCTTATTGAATATTAACTTTATTAACTTATTTGTTTGTTGATTTTAGTAGTATATTTTGATTTGCAATTTTTTCGTTTAGCAATGTTTCATGGAATCTCACGTTTTTTGAGTAATTAAAGTGTGAATTTCAATAAAAAGCACAAAATTATACATAATGACTAAAAACAAAAACTCTATTTCGAGTTTTTCTCCATTTTTTGCATTTTCTGAGCGGATTCACTATGGTAATGTAAATTTTTTTACACCATCAGAAAGTAGAGATGTCAAAGAACAAAAAGCACACCAACTTTTTGAAAAAAGCTGATATTTTGACGCAAGAATTTTCGATTAAAAATTAGGATGCTTTTTTGATATTGAGTGAAAATAAAGTAAACAAATAAATATATCGAATCAAATGATTTATAGTGTATTTGGGACATAGGACTTGTAGTTTTGCCGGAAATTGCGATAAACCATTTATCACCCTCAAAAACTCACTTTCCCCCACTTCCCGAACTCAGATCGCCCTTAATTAATTTTTACTTTTATTTTCATCATATTTCCCCCCTTTTCTGATGGCTTTCATCATACTATAATTTTTTTCACTTTTTATCATTTTTGAAGCCCTGCTCTAAAATGTTCAATATTTTTAGTGAGTTTTACCACATGTTGAAACCTTCAGAAGGTCAAATAAGAAACTGATGTCCCACATTACCACATGTACAATACACTACCATGCCTGATTTTGAATTTTACTAATTTTGCAAATATCATTTCGTTTATTATGTTCAAATTCATTTTTCATTTTGTGTGCCACAAAGTGTTGCTGATTGTTCGAATGAAAACAATTATAAGTTTTCGAAAACTTGTAAGATATGGACAAATGAAATGGCTCACAAATAGCAAAACAAAACCTCACTATTATGACATTCCGTATGAATCAAATTCCTCTTGTTCATCAAGAGAGATATGTTCGTATATTCATTACAATATCCAATTCAAGCACCGAAATAAACAGATCATGTTCCAAGAAGTATCACTATCACTAGTAAACCGATAGTTAGGCACTATCGATCGAAAACCAACCTTTATGAAATTTACGAATGTACGGTTCGCTTCCCCGATGATCAAATCACTCTTTGACGTATTTCAATAGGTATCGTGTATTGTTTAATTTGAACATAATGAACGTATAGGGTTGTATGAAACACGAATAATTTGGCTCTGTGGTTTATTTTATAGGTATCGAAATATTCCAGTTGAATTTTTGTGTCACGAAAAAGTTGTTTGTTATCTCAAAAGGTACTAGGTATTTCATTTTCAAGGAATATTTTTCCTGTCCTACTTGAAGATCTAATATTGGATAAGAAACAAAAAATGTTTCGTTTAGAAAGAAGTTAATTGGACTTCTAGCTCGATTTATTTTTGAACATCGCAGGTTATGGGTTTGAACTAGATTTTTTATCATTCCAATTTTTTTACTTTAAGTAAATGTGAGGCAGTTGTAGAGGAGACTTTCTGAACAACAAACCGTTATTTTAACACCTCGACACGTGTTTTGATCACCAAGTGATCATCTTCAAAAGAGAAGATCAATCTAATCATACTTACAAAGTTATCTTTATTTATACCATAGATACCTCTTCTAGGTTAGGCTAGATTAGGTTAGGTCCAAAGCGAGTGGGTTTATTCGACCCTCCACCGCAACTCGAAAGGGTTTATTGTGGCTCACACCTATTCACACTCGACCTAATGAACCCAGCTTCTTAACGAAGCTGATTAGTTTGTATGGTAAGTGGTCTTTCAGGTCAGATGGTAAGAGTACGACTCTGCCGAACTCTAAAAACCTGATTCGGTCCTCAGTGGGGCAGGCACAAAGTATGGGCTCTGCTGTTTCATCGTTTTCCAAACAGAGGCGTTGATTCGAAGGGCGAATAAACGCCTTGGAGTGACCCAATCCTGGAAGATTCTGCCAGAAGTCCATAAATCTTCTTGCCATCCAGGTGATCAGTGTTTGCTTGGCAAAGCCTAAAGCGATGCCAATGACAGGTTCTGGTCCGATGAAGCTGTTTGCAGCACCCTCCTTTGCAAAGAAGTCAGCAGCCTCATTGCCTTCCAGGCCAGTATGACCAGGAATCCAGACTAAAGACAATCTGTTTTCTGTCTTTCTATCGAGGAGAGTCGTTTTTAGCAATTTGCTACCAATTTAGACGTTGCTCAGCAGGAGCCAAGAGCTTACAACGCCACTTGACTGTCCGAGAATATTTTTATTGACTTTTGCATGAGGTTGGATTCTTACAATCTCTCAGCATCTCTTCTAAGTACCTCCGTCTCAAGTGTCTTAAATCAATTTCACAATATTGCCTTATCTACTAGTCTCAAATTAATTTTACCATGTGTCCGTAATAGTCAGGTAAATCTTATAATAAAAATATTATATCAACAAGTTATATAGTAGACTATTAGGTATTGGTCCACCATCGTTATTCATAATATCATTTACTTATGAACGAAATCTCGAGTTTTTTGAAAACGACAGAAATCTAAGTTCCATATCATTACGATGTCATCGATGACATAAGCAGATCAAGCTCATTCCGTTATACATTAAAAATCGTAATTCATAACATGTTATCAGGGAGGGGCATGCAATGTATTTCAATTCTGTTGAATTTGCAGTAAAGAATATAATGTTCTCCTTCAACTATTGTTATACTAGCGAGCAGCCTCGGCTCCGCACGGGTGCAATGCTGATACTCAAATGCATATAAACGTGAACGATTGCTGATAATCATAAAGTGCTATAGGGCAAAGCACGGCCTTCGACGCGCTATTCATAGACACGCGCCACCGGCCCCCCGGCCGGTACCGCCGCAACTGCTATGTCCCTGCATTGTAAATCTGTAATACCTTCGAAAATATTCATTTAAATTACATGCTGTGAAACACCATATTGATCTATATTGAATGAACAATGTATTCAAGGTACTTAATTGGATAAGGATTAATGATGTATTGCTTAAAATCACTTCATGAAAAAGTAAAGGATGAAGAATGTTTATTGTTGTTTATCCCTGAGAGACAGACATATATCACCGCGGACTTTTTTATAGACCTTTTTGGAGTGTGCAATACTGTAGTAATTTTTTTTCATCTATCTTGTAGAGTTCAGCCTGCGTTTGCAATGTAGGCGCAAAAAATTTGTTTATTTATGACATCACATTAGGAACCTCTAAAATCATCAATGTTTCTCTACTGTTATGCATGTTATATACATATAAACCTTCCTTTCGAATTACTCTATCAAAATTCGTTGCGTATTGTTGAAGTTCTAAGCATAGGGACAGACAGCGGGAAGCGACATTATTTTATACTATGTAGAGATAAAGATAACAATTTTTCAATTGATGATCAGTTTCTGGCACAATCGTCAGGTCGTTTGTTCATTGTGATACATGAGTATCTAATCACTCATTATAAAGTCCAAATATTGCTCTCCTACAGTTTCATTAGCTCTTGCCGTCTTTTCCAAACCAATCTCGATTGATTATTCTTGCTTCAAACACAGCCTCTCTATCTGTGAAAATATTAATCCATTCATTTCGTTGAGGCCTCAAATCATTTTTTCATGTGCATTGTCAGATTTCATACACTTCAGCTTCCATATACTGTTCGGTTTCTTACCCCTCTGTATACCAAATGTTCCACACTGTATAATAGGGCGTTTTCTTACTCGATTTTTCAGAGCCATATGGGGTTACACGAAGCTGTGCTCAATGGAGACTTGGAAGGTGTTCGTCAACTTTTGAAACAAGATGCCAGTGTAAATGAAGTTGACAGCAGTGGAAACACACCACTCCTGCTGGCAGTCTGTGTCAAGGAAGATGAGATTTATAATTCAATCGTAGCGGAGTTGATTCAAGCTGGTGCGGATGTTAACATTTACAACAAAGGTGAATTCACTTGAGTATTCCAAGATTCTGAGAAATATCTATTTTTTTAATACATACGTTCAAGCTTTTATTCAACTTGTCATGTTCGTATGTGTGTACGTATGTTAGTTGAAGTGGTTATTATCAACTGCTTGAGTTGAAATTTTGCATAGAGTTTAGCAATGCAAAATTAAAATGATCGGAAACAAGAACGATGACATACCAATTTCAAAATGTTGTAACTAGGCAAACATAAATTGAGGTTTGGTGGTGCTCAAGTTTTGTAGGGATCAACTATGCAACAAAGACGCATTAAATGAAATGAACAGACTGAGTTACGTGTCCAGCGATGAATAGAAAATAATAATTACCGACAAATATTTTTCAAAACATGGAAATTGAGAATTGAAACTTCCTGTGTTTTCTATGTTTTTAATCACTTTTATTTATCGTTACTGCAGTTTCATCCTATAAGGACATTCTCAAACTAATACATTGAAACTGAATAATGAGTTATGTACAGAGGTACCTAGGCTAATTTTGAAATCAATGAGTAAATAATACATTGACCTTATTGTGAGAAAAAATACTTTCGAACTGACTGGGAGAATTTCTTGGAGACGTAAAAATTGCCTTCTAATATGAGGATATTCAGGCTTCTCCAAATATCAGAAACGTTATAGTATTTTTTCATACCGTACGTCATATATAAGTTTCGAATGTTTCGCAGTGCTCATCAGTCTATCAATGGCCATATCAATGGCCATATCAATGGTATATTCATTTGAAAACCAAGATATTTACTTTGAGTAATGACATTGCGAGCTTTCTCCTTCAGAATATTTCTGAATATTATTTCAAAACAAAAAATTTTACTTCCAACATCTACTTATTGTCTACGTTCAGCAAAATTATTTTTGAAAAGATCAAACTGAAGTATTCATATTATCATATTCCTCAAAGAGCGAATCGAATATATTTCGTTCCATAGGGTTACATCGAGGTCTGGTCAATACCGTAAGATACTGAAGTGGTGATGAAGAACTATTAGAGCAGCGTTATGTGGATGAACTGAAATCACATATGCTGAACATAATTTAAAATCAATGAGTAAACAATACTTTGACCGTATTGTGAGAAAAAATACTTTCGAACTGAATTTCTTGGAGAGGTAAAAATTGCCTTCTAATATGAGGATATTCATGCTTCTCCAAATATCAGAAACGTCATAGTATTTTTTCATACCGTACGTCATATATAAGTTTCGAATGTTTCGCAGTGCTCATCAGTCTATCGATGGCCATATCAATGGTATATTCATTTGAAAACCAAGATATTTACTTTGAGTAATGACATTGCGATCTTTCTCCTTCAGAATATTTCTGAATATTATTTCAAAGCAAAAAATTTTACTTCCAACATCTACTTATTGTCTACGTTCAGCAAAATTATTTTTGAAAAGACCAAACTGAAGTATTCATATTATCATATTTCCCAAAGAGCGAATCGAATATATTTCGTTCCATAGGGTTACATCAAGGTCTGGTCAATACCGTAAGATACTGAAGTGGTGATGAAGAACTATTAGAGCAGCGTTATGTGGATGAACTGAAATCACATATGCTGAACATAAGGCTGACAAGAGGGTCTCAGGCGTCTGGTGGCAGGCTCTGCTTGTGGTGTCAGGGACCTCTACACCTATCAGGCAACTATGGTAAATCAGGGTGTTGAAAGACTCCATCCTGGCAGGTCATGATGAACTCTTCAGTTTCTGAATCAAGCTCATATTATCCAAGCCGAGGTATCCAATGTTATTTAAGAAGATCCAATGCATCGGTTTATTTTTTCATAGCCACAATAATTTCACAGGCTCCTGCTGAAACCATTCTGACATGAAAATATCCCAAATTCCAAAGGCTGTCACCTTCCAGTTGTCGAGGAATGTAAAACTTCAAAACGAACGATTCGAAAGAAATGCAAACATCTAGAAAAGTACATCAAATTTCATGTACTAATATTAAGTTGACACAACACCTTTCGAGGCTTTCAAACGACTAGAATAGGATCGGAACGGCAATTCTGTTTATGGTAGTCATTTTGTTCTTATCAGACAGTTCCTTCAAACACTTATGTTTTCAGCAACGAAATATTAACATTTCATGAAATTTCAACTTCGAAGCTAGAAACTGCGTGACATTGAAATATACTATATGCTATGTAGAATGCCTATTTCTGCTAAGAAACCTATGACACTTTCAAAGTTGAATTGCTATCCAAGAACTGACTTCAATTCTGAACTGATGCTGAACGTTTGTCGTTGTGTCGAAAAACCGGGGTTGGAGAAAAAAAAATGTATCAGAGTTCCTGTGAAGAAGAGTCGCTCTCTGTATCAGTAAAGGATACCTCTTTGGTCAGTAACCATTTCGGTATCTTTTTTTGAACATCGTGCATCACTAGATTAATAGATCTTTCGTTTGAGTACATATAGATGCTGCGTATCATACCCAATAAGCCTTGCACATCGTTAGTTTATTATTTAGCTATGCTTAGAGGCTTATTCGATCCATATAAATTCTCAAAGAAATATTTGAGTTGATTGTAATTGATCACAAAATTTCGATGAAGTTTTCAGCTAAGGCGATGGGAGCGATGGTTCGTTTTAAGTTTTTATTGTTTCTCGAGAAGGAAGGCTAGATTCCTCGATTTTAAACCTATTCCGCTCTCGTCCAGACATTTTCTAGACACAGGATGATGTTTCAGATGGTAATATTTCTTATGATGAATCACATTCATCTGAAATTTTCTCTTCGTTAATAATGTAATTTTCCAGCAATATGGTAAATTTGCATTTGGCTGTCTGGTACAGTTTCTCATTTTTTTTCCATTTGTCAAATTGTCTTCACCTAGTGGATTATGACTAACATCAGCAAAAACTTTAGTCAATGAAAGACAAGAACCAAATAGAAGTAAAATCGTTTTGATTCCGATTTCTCAACTCAATGCTCTGGAGTTGCTTTCAGTTTCTTCTGAGTTGAATACCTTTTTCTCACTTTAAACAACACACCTTTAACACATCTGAGAAAATGATCAACAAAATGTGAATTGGTTTCGCATTTCTCTTTACTGATTTTGAACAGGAATATATTTGCAATTTCATATAAGTAAACTCTTCCCTATACGTTATGTTTGATTATTTTACTTGCATATTCCATAACAAATTTTTGAACATCATTCGAAAAGGTTTACTTTTTACACGCTTTATATTAGCTTCACCTGTATGTATGTATGTTTGTTTGCTTGTAACTCTCAAGCTCGGGATCTGTTTTTGACAGAATTATCGCTTAATCTATTCGCGAGCAGATGACGCTGTACGTAATCTCTTTGATATATCGACATTATTGCTTGATCTATTCGCGGGCAGATGGCGCTGTACGTAACCTCCTTGATATAATCCGAACTCACTTTACATGTATTTCTTCATTTGAAAAAAGTATTTTTTTATTAACAGGCGCGCCTACTGCCTTTTGATGGCTGATTTTCAGGCTCCCTCCCCGGAATCGGAAAATATCAATGGTCATTTTTCTAAACAAAATACGGCTGATTGATCACAATCTTTAGATAAAATAAATATACTTACGATGCACTGTTTGGAACCTTTGGTGTAGTAATGAATATTACTGGAGTTTTTTTTTCTTTTTTCACATAACACTTTTCTCTTACCTTCTCTAGTATAAGTTTGCAGTACCATTATCTTGGCTATATTTCGTTGTTGGTGTTCTTGTTCAATTAAGTTACTTTCGGGAGTATCCGTCAGACTGGCAGTCTTACGTTTTTTACGTTCTTTATTTATTTTAGTCCTCGGACCAGCTTGTGGTACAGGTCTAAGATCTTCAGATGAGAAATTAAACGACTGGGTAGAGTTTGTATATTGCATCTCGCTAGGTCCTGCCACTGGTGATTTGGATCTTTGATTAAGAATTGAGTTAGCTAACAGAGGATCAGTGTCAGCAGAGTTCGGGTCCGGTATACTTTGAACAGCC
This sequence comes from Leptinotarsa decemlineata, assembly GCF_000500325.1. Taxonomy (NCBI): domain Eukaryota; kingdom Metazoa; phylum Arthropoda; class Insecta; order Coleoptera; family Chrysomelidae; genus Leptinotarsa; species Leptinotarsa decemlineata. Next base: position 15,627 of record NW_019290888.1, on the reverse strand, counting down.
GGTGGTTGGTCATTACTGTTTGACAAATCATTGCTATCTGTATGGGGAACAGATAGGTCAATTTTAGTTGGAAGATCACCGGCTGGAGTACTTGGATCAACTTGAATGGATGATATTGCGTCAGAACTAGTCAACACATCATTTGGCGAAATTTGTCTGTTGACTTGTAACAGACGGTCAGTCACAAATGATGGCGCGTAGTCAATAGCAGTAAGAATATTCCTATATTCCTATTAAAAGAACTAATGCCGGTACAGGCGAATCCAACGATTGCATTTCTATTAGTGACAAAAAGAGGAAATGCTTCTCTAGCAATCCCAGGAATGTAATGAATAGTCATCGTTTGACCAGGATGATTTCGCATCCAGTTGTCTGTAGCGGTGTTTATCATTTTCTTGAATGGCCCAAATACTGCTTCATCCAAAGGCTGAAGTTTGTGTGTGCAATGGGGTGGGAACGATAGCAGTACCATTCCATTTCCTATACAAAAATCTAGAGGTTGAATCGACATATGCGATGCATGGTTGTCGAGCAGTAACAAGCATTTTTGATCAACTGTGAGTTCGACTTGTCTTTTAAAATGTTGTAGAAACAGTAAAAATTCTGCATCCTGCGTCCATCCACTAGCATTGCTAGCTCCAGCACAACCAACAGGATCCTCGCGTATCATGTGGTCTTGGAATCGTTTCGGTGGGAATACGAAAAAAGGCGGGATGTGTCCTCCTTTAGTAGTGATGGCAACAGCAACATTTAATAATGTTCCACGCTCTACTGAGGTTACTACACCCACTTGTTTAATTTCTTTTTGGGCTACAATTTTTCTAGGTTTTCAGATATTGCTACTAATCGATTACCTCAGTTATCAAAAAATTTACACACATTATGCTCGTTGAAATTCGAAGCCCGCGACATACTTGTTGTTTGAGGACATCTCAAAGACAGACTCGGGTGTCGTTTTAAATGTTCCGTCAACCATTCCTTAGGCGCCATTCGACTATAGTGCCACTTTTCAGGAAATGTTTTTCCATTTTTAATCGCTTACTCGTAGGCCAGTTTACGTACTTCAAATGGAGCCGAAAATACACTGCAGAGCACTCAATTAAATAGTCGCGTAGATTACTTTCCTCATTATCAGTAAAAACTCGGTTGAGGCAAAGGTAGCCCACAACTGCGCTAGTATTTCCTGTTTTTAGTTTTTTTATAAATCTATATAATGTTACATGGCAAACATTATATTTTTTGCCAGGCCTCTAATTTTTGTACCATCTTTAAAATGCTCTTCAGCCGCTTTTCGATACACTTCCGTGTCGGTAGTTCCTCGTTCAGTAGTTCTTATGCGTTGTCGTGGCATTCTGTTGAAGTAAAGACACACATAAAAATATGATAGATAATTAAATCATTACGGGGACAAAAGTAACATGTTACTTTTGTACCCGTCCACCTTTTTGTCAAAACGTCCAACATAACCTTTAAACGGAACGTGCTATACAAAAATGAATTTAAGCAATATATAATCACTCTAATCAAGAATGGATACGTAAACATTCAGATTACTATCATCCATTTCAGAATTCGTAAACATTCAATAAGAATACGTCTAAAAACGTACTTTTGATTTGTGAAAACACGTAATGTCCTGTCACACAGCATAACAACGCATGGCGCACGCGGCGACTGAATGCAATTGAGGGGTGCGCTTTTGGCTATCGCCTGACGGCGGTAAAGCGGTGTTCGTCCATTGGATAAATCTAGAGAGCATTTGTTACTTTCGACCCGCTGTTACTTTTGTACCCGATCTCCCCTACGGAAATCCATAAAGAAATACCCTATAGTACCACCACTCATTTTTTACATATAGATGAATAGAAAATTTGATGGAAATGAGTCAGTAATAATATCATATTATTTTTTGTTTCAGAGCTCTACCTAGTGCTCAAATGGTCCAGAATATGTTATTTCTTCTACTTCTGGATCAGTATATATTTCATATTCTCGGTATCTATGGGAGTATATGTATCGTTGATGATACAAAATTTCAGAAATGAAGTCCTTACGAAAGTTATAAAATATATCCTGATACTCACATCAACTGGTCTTCTAGGACATGCCATACTTCAGGTGAGTATTAGGCCACAATTCTGAATGTAGTGAAATAGTGTTTTTTATCATCGATAATGTGACATGTTGTTCACCAGATAACAACGTGGATAGGCAATCACATAACGTTTGTTTCACTCTATAGTCTATGAAAATGTGGTTTTGTTAATTTCTTTTCGTATCATCAATGAATCTGTCTGTTTAAAAATCTGGTTTTTCCTTAATCAGCTGTCGCCACCATACGAACGACAACTCTCAGAAGTTGAGAAACTTGTGCGAGCTAAGGCCTAACGAGGTCTTACCTTTAAACTTGTGATTCCTAACACGGTTGCAGAATCGTCCCGGCTTCAACCAGATAAATTCTCTTGAGAAAAATATCTGGTCGAGGCAGGAATCGAACCCACAGTCTTCCGATCGTGAGTTGGGCGTACTACCACCGCGGCCAATTCCACAACAATGAATGACATTTGAAATTTATCCAAATAGTGAGAGCCAAGTTTTATATCAAGGCATATTTTCAATTATTTCATTTTCAATATAAGGACTCGGTTCATAATTTTTTTACAATCGAAATAGTAACAGTTCTGTCATCATGGACCATCGTTTGCTGGATAGATGGGGTCGAAAATAAGTAACTAAGTGGTATTGAGTTTATAGTACAATACATATCTCATTTTGTTACTATAAGCAATTGATTCTATCTATCATACTATGAAAACTTTGACACAATTATTCGAACACTACGATAAGTGAAAGAGCCAGTACAAGGAACATAGAAAGTCAAAAAACAATGTTAACGAATATCACAGACAGTGGTTATTGAGAAAGGAATATGGAATCAATTTTAGTTGGACAAAATTCTTGGAACTGCAAATGTTTGCTATCAAATTGTGGAGCGCAAATTGTTGAAATTATGAGAAGATGAAAGAAGTCAAAATGTAGCACACCTGAATGCTAGTGAAGTTAGGTTAGGGTCAATTTCCAAGTGGATGGAGCTATTTGAGAAACGAGTGTAAATTGCGGAGCTCACACCATTTCAGACTCCACCAAATGAGTAACAAAATGAACTTCTCAACTGTAACTAAACTAACGTATCCAAAAAACATTTTGTGAGATTTCCACTAGGAAGTTTTATAAAAACGCAACACATGTTTCGCCATTCAATGGCTCCTTCGAGCATGTCTTTACAAACCCGAAGAAGCCATTGTATGGCGAAACACGTGTTGCGTTTTTGAAAAAGTGTTTAGTGAAAGTCTCACAATGAAGGTTTTTTTTAATAAGTTAGTTATAGATTTTCATGGAATATCATCATCGTATGTCACTAAACAACTTTCAGTTTATATTTGCGGAAACTACTAATCTAATAGTGATTCGTTATAAATCAATGGAAATACTATAATTTATTCTGTTTTCTGCCTCTCGTCATTGACTGTATGAAGCACTTGCAACTATGAATACAGGCTGGTTATCAGTTTGAAGAATATGGACTGTTTTTCATCTTATCATCTTATATCATGCCGATATATTTTTGTCATCATCCAAAAGCTCTTATAATTCCTACATTATTTTGATACAGAACAATGTATTTGTGGAAATCCAGTATTTATATCAATGTTTCTATTTTTGTTCCAGGGCATTTTGATCCGAAGATATTATTTTCAACGGTATGAAATATGGATGAATCTGATTTGTACATCTTTGTCCCTAACAGTTGCTGTAGTTGCAGATGACGTCATCAGAGATACTCAGGGTAAGTTATGAAACTTCAGCTCGTCATTCGAAAGATGACATTCAAAATCCACGTAATGTTCTCATCTTTAGGCTTCTTTGAATCAAGAATACGATTGATATTTCCTTTATGAAAGTCTGTTACGTTATCCGTAAAATTTTAGAAAAACTTCTAAAAGGTAGGCAACCAGGAATACATTTCAATTATCTTTCATATCGCATACGAGAGCTGCTGCCATCATCGATGAAACGAGAAAACTTTTTGTTTGTAGCGATAGGAACTATCGGGTACAAAAAAAGGAATGGAGAGTTTTTTTTCCCCCCCAACCATTTCATATCTTGTTTTATTCATTATATATTAATAGATAAGCCAGTATATAATATATTTCTATTAAATTGATACCGTAGTCTTTCTTCTTCTTCCCTCTCATGAGAGTTTTCGAAGTGCACGAAACCCCCCCAACCATTTCATATCTTGTTTTATTCATTATATATCAATAGATAAGCCAGTATATAATATATTTCTATTAAAATGATACCGTAGTCTTTCTAATTATTACCTGCCTAAGTTCATTATCAATCGGTTACTTTTTTTAGAGTCGATCTTATAGATTCAAATTCTCTAATTTCTTTATTTTGAGTCAGGGTTAAATATCTGAATCTATTGGCGCCCGTTAAAATGACACCCAGTATTCCAGGAACTCATCCCTCTCTCCCTGTTCAGGCTAGCTGTGAGCATAACCCTTTACTTCACCTTGTTTACGTAACTATTTGGTATAGTTGTTTTTTTGTACAGTTAAAAGATAATAAATTTAATACGTAACAAGTCACTAAAAATATCCAAAGAGTACATAGCACATTACAATGCCATTATTGAATATTTCGTTAATTACTCGAAGACTTTCAACTCAATCCTTTTCGAAAGAGGCCCGTTCACTTTCCTGAATCTGATAATACCCTCATTGAAATAATTAATGACACAGATCGTAAATTTCAGCAACTCCAGATTGGGTATTGCACATCACCAGTATTGCCGTTTTACTAGCTTGGATTGAATTAATGCTTCTAATTGGAAGACTGCCAAGTCTGGGATATTATGCCCTCATGTTCTCCGCTGTCCTGCAGAATGTCGTTAAGGTAATGGAATTATAGTTTGGCACTCTCTGCTATTTCGTTTCTTTCTTTGAAATGTACGAATAGAATGGACCGTCGTGAAAAAAGTTGTGATGTTAGTTCAGAGTGGCACATGTTCTTTCAATCATTTCCGAAACACTAAACACGGAGAACAATTAATCCAAACACAATAAATTAAATGAAAATACAAATATCAAGATTGAAGCATGTATGAGTATTCTAACAACTAACCAACTCATATACATTCATCCCAACAACTAGACTCAATAACAAATTATGAGTTAGGAGGATTCATTCTAACAACTGAGCTAAATACATACATTCATTTCAAAAACTAGATTATTAATGAACATATATCAAAATATCTATCCTAACAACTCAGCAAAATAAGTTAATTCATTAACCAGTTTCATCCAAATGTATTGAGAGATAAAATAATTCATTTTCTCTCTTCATTATTGATCACAAATTCACAAATGAAAAACCGAAAAATTGATGTCATTTACACATATGATGGTGCTGTGGGAAGATTGATGAACGAATACAAAATAACCTTAATTATATGTATACATGTTTTTCTAAAACTAGCAATAGATATATAGCAATTTTTTATCATGCCAATGAAAATTAAGAGCAGTATTTTGGAAATAAACTTCACATTTCCAAACGAACTAATGGAAAGTATAGTGAACAAAATTATTTATCAGTTTTTAGGAGTTTACATGTAGAGGAATAACGGCAAAACATCCTTTATTTTTCATGTAAACAATCAAATCGAATGTCCAGAAAAATATCGGGAAAATTTTTATAAATGAGTGGATTTTCTACTATTGAATGCAAATATATTATTACTGTACGGCCCAATTTTGAATTCTTATTTTTTTTTTTCATTCTCGATAGGAAGACTTAACAGATGGTATCTGGTCTAGATTTCTGGCCATATCGGCCCACCCATTGAAAGTGCTGCAAGCGGCTTCATCGGACCAGAACCTGTCATTGGCATCGCTTTAGGTTTTGCCAAAAACCCCGCGGTCCCTGCCCCGCTAGGGACCGAATCAGATTTTTAGAATTCGGCAGAGCCGTAGTCTTACCATCTGACCTGAAAGATCACTCACCATACAAACTAATCGGCTTCGTTAAGAAGCTGGGTTTATTTGGTCGGGTGTGAACAGGTGTGAGTCACAATAAACCCTTGGGGGTTGCGATAGAGAGTCAAATAAGCCCCACTTACTTCTGACCCAACCTAACCTTCTTCATCGGCAAAAGGTTTGAATTAAATAAGTAACCTTCTGATGAATCAATATTCCATACTTTGAAACCAAATCGTACTGGTTTTTTCTTTTATAAGTATTTTGCATGAATGCTTAGTTATTGTTGTTCAATAAATGCAAGTATCCTTCTATTTATTGAAGTTAATTTCTACTCATGAATTGCATTATATATTCTCGTTATCTTACCAATATAAAGGAATCTGGGGTGAGATCTGAGTATTATTGTACCTGAAAAAATTAGGAATAGAATTTCATTATTTTGGAACGAAACACAAACACTACAGGAAAATCAGCGAGGCGATCTAAGAGCAGTCCCTCTGCGAAAGTAGCGATTCACATTGGAATTGAATCGCTTGTCAAAGTGTTTATAAAAGAAAGACAAATCTCTAACTTTCCTTCGATGTTCCAAACTATCAAGGTTGCAAGTGATATTCGCGTCTCCCATGAGGCGGATGGCTCTATTCTGGATGAAACCCAGTAGCTTTAGGGTATGCATACATGACAACAACACTCCAAAAAAGGTCTGATCTGAGATTTATAAAGCATCAGAATTTACTGAGGTATGTACCGTTTTCTAGTTCGGAACAGTGTTTCAAACTTTTGAGAAGCAGCTTTTGCAGTTCTAGTGACATGATTGTGCCAATACATATTGTTATCCATTTTAACCTCCCAACAAACTTATCGAAGCAGAAAGCGGAATTTTCTGTTCTGTCATTATTATATCCATTTCTGGGACATTTATCTTCTTGGAGAAAACCGATGAATGGGTTTTTGTGCCTGAACCTTATTACTTTCACCCCAATTCAAAATCACTTCCAGATCCTTATCAAGATATGCAACCTCCTGCTGCCGGTGAAGATCTAATTGATAATCCTGGCGATTATCAGTTTCCGCATATTCTAAAGAAAAAATTACCATCCCTGATTATTATACACTAATTATTGAACCTAATTATAAGAGAACATTGAAAATAGTTTCAAATGTTTTTTTAATAAAAAAAATTGCATCAAACACTTATGTTTTCGGCAACGAAATATTAACATTTCATGAAATTCACAACATTGAAGCTAGAAACTGCGTGACATTGAAATATACTATATCCTATGTAGAATGCCTATGACACTTTCAAAGTTGAATTGGTATCCAAGAACTGTCTTCAATTCTGACTGATGCTGAACGTGTGTCGTTGTGTCGCCGGGGCTGGAGAAAAGATTTATGAGAGTTCCTGTGAAGAAGAGTCGCTCTTTGTATCAGTAAAGGATACCTCTTTGGCCAGTAACCATTTCAGTATCTTTTTTTGAACATCGTGCATCTAGTTTTTATAGATCTTTCGTTTAAGTACATATAGATGATGCTTATTATACCCAATAAGCCTTGCACATTCTTAGTTTATTGTTTAGCTACGCTTAGAGGCTTATTCGATCCATACACATTCTCAAAGGAATATTTGAGTTGATTGTAATTGATCACAAAATTTCGATGAAGTTTTCAGCTGGTTTTATACATTCTTCAACATTTTACATTCATATCTTTTTGGAGATACTCGATGATGGCTTTCTAAATGGGCCAAGTATCATCAGTTGGTGTCAGTGTTTTGGTAACAGTTCTTTCATCGTTTTGTTCTGATGGTATTTCTGTAGAAGAAAATTCATTATGATCAGGCGATGGAAGCGATGGTTCATTTAAAGTTTTCATTGTTTCTCGAGAAGGAAGGCTGGATTCCTCAATTTTAAGCCTATTCCGCTCTCATCCAAACATTTTCTATTAAATAGAGTGATTCCAGTATTGCATCCAAGTGCTAGTCAAAATATTGAAATTTGAATCTGTTTGGTACTTGCAACAATTCAACTTTCTTCCTTTTTCCTTTCCTCATCAGAGGAGAATCTCCCGAATCATCAACAATAAATTAAAAACATGTTCGCCTACATAATATGAAAGTAAATGACATTTCATACGAAAACAGAGAATGATTTAACTTGCACCCTCTCAGAATGAATGGCTCGCAATATGTGAAATTCCAACACATAAAATCATCTTAACATGTCGCAGGTTTCACTCCTTTATACAACGCCGTTTTCTACAAAAGAGCTGAATCCGTGGAAATGCTTTTGAAGGCAGGAGCGTGGCTGAGACCGGCTTATAGAAATGAACTCCATCTTATCGCGGAAATAGGTAAGATTATCGAATGATCTTTCATTTCGAAGACGTGCACATTTCACAAGTTTGTCCTGATTATTTTGATAAGTAGTGGAAATTAATTTGATAACGGGTTTATTTGTTCATTAGTAACAGAATATTGTTTCTCAACCAATTTACCTGCAACTCTTCAGAACCATTTGTGTTTTTTCGGCAACGACCATAACAAGTGACACTTGATTATGAGATTTTCACTTTAGTTCACAAAACTGCAAGTTTCCATAAACATTTCATACATTTCTCTTGCAAATTTAATCTGTCTTAGTCGTGATTTTTTTTTGAAAAAGAAAACTAATTATTAGAGTTTATTGTATGATTTTCACTATGAAAGGGCTAACGAAAAAAACTGCGACACGTGTTTCGCTATACAATAGCTTTCTTAAGCGAGGTTTTTGTAAAACCTTTTATAGTGAAAATCATACAATGAACTGTATTAATTAAATTCAATATAGATTTTCATTAAGTTTCGGCTAATTTTATTCAATTGTCTTCACTTTCGGTCAATATAAAGTTTTGGGTCAACCTATCACTTCTGATCTATCCTACACTAAAGTTTTGTGTTCATTGNCATTTCCTTCATAGGTGGAAGCAATATCCTCAGCCTAATATTGAACGACAAACGATGCACTCCAGATATTATTAATTGTTCCGATGAGGAAGGAAGGACGGCACTCCACATTGCAGCGCAGTTTTGCCACAAAAATTGCTTAAGGATGCTTATAGAGCACGGTGGAGATTTGGCAGTATTGAACGATGAGAAAGAGAGCGTAGCAGATATAATATTCGAGCAAATTGTGAATCCTGAAAAATTCATCCGGAATATCTTGGATAGAAGTATCGTTATGGAACAGACTGACAAGTATAGGTCTGTTTACAATGTAGGTGAGTAGAATTATGTTTTTGTGAAACTGTCATTGAAAGTGACAAATTTAATGGTTGTCAAGAGTATTAATATTTTTCCGCTTTAAGAATGCTATTAGTTCGAAATATTCTCTTGTGTTAACATCATTTTCAACTAGCGCACTCGACTTTTTCATTGAAAACTTGCTCCACAAAGTTAAAGAGTTCCAAATTATTTATTTATCTTCTAGATAGGCTAAAAAGACGGTTTCGCTGAAATTTCCTTGAACGTTTTTACGTCTAAATCAGCTAAGAAAATTAGAATATGCGATGAATATGCTTCAATTGAAACTCTTTTTGCAGCCTCTTCAATAACGTTAAGAACACACAATTCCACACTATTATTCTTCATGATACAAGACATTAAACACCAGCAAGAACTTCAAATGTGACTTTAAATAAAATGCGTGTGCTGTAAACAATACTGTTTGTTGGTGACCAGGTGATTCAGCGTCTCGGTCACTTCACAGCAAATGCGATAACTTAAAAATAGTTAACTGACAAGAGATCTCGAAATGTGTTTTTAAAGAAATATTAAATTTATCTATTTCATTATGAAAACAGGACAGTTGTACAAAAAACTTATGTTGTGTTAAAAGTAAATTTTATTTTGTTCTTGAAATTGCTCAACTCGCTATGCTCGTTTCGCAAAATTTCTCACTCACAAAATAAAGCCTTACCTTTAACACTCATATCATGAATACCTATTTCTGATCATTAGCCTCATGTTTGATTAGACAGTGATGATAACTTCACGATTCACCTAGGAGGCATCATAGCTATTCACAGTTCGTTAACCATGTAACGTTGCAGAACCATCCCAACATACATTTTCTTGAGGAAAATGTCTGGTGGGGCGAGGATCAAACGTGCTCCATTTCACCGCTAAATATATTATTTTGAATACATTTTGGAATAAAGAATTATTTATTAAAAACTGTCATTCGTCATCTGGTATGAATACTCGTCTATGCATATACATCAAGACAAAAATACGGCATGTTTTCACCTCGCATCAGTTGATCAGTTTCTATAATTTGCCAAAGATACCTTGATGAATGTATAACTCGTAGAAGTATAGAGTATTAATAGATACATTATTTCTCTCACAAGTTCGACCACATATTATGTTTTGCCTTGCAGCATTGGGGTGCTAACTTTGCCAAATAGAGTGTAACCCTTTAAGGTGAAAGTCCTCTCTGTGACTTCGAATCGGAAGCAAGACTTTCTCTTCATTCCGTACAGAGCAACCAGAAAAAAAAATCACATCAATATGCCTTGCACCAAATCCTTGAGCAGAAGGAACAGAATCTACATCAAAGGAGAGAACACTCTCTCCTTGAGCAGATCTACAAACGTTTACGCTTGAAATACTGGAGCCAAATCAGGAGCAGTTATAACTGGCGTACAAGTGCTTTATATGGAAAGGTTACTGCGGTCATCAAGGAGGGAATCTTGCAGTTAAATATTTGTTAACCGCAATATCCACCAATAAATAGGAATCTCTTCAGTACGGATGTCGTAGAGGATTTTCCAGAATATAGTCCACTTGCACGATTTTAGAACTGTACATTTTGGCCTGCATGTCTGCAGCTTTTCTGAAAGGTCCAAGAAGACCCCTTATGATTGTGGATGCATTCAGTATCCTGCAACGTACCAACGTACATAAAATGTTGAAAGTTTAACAAATTCTTACTGGGACTGTTGATCAATTATTGATGGAAATCAAGAAATTATGCTATGAATATATTCCTAATCCTATCAAGTCATTTTGATTCGACTTTAGTAAATACCATAGAAACATTTCGAAAAAATAATCTCTTTTGAAATTTATCATCCTCATATATCACCTACTCGTATATAGCTCAGTATTGTTATAAACCAAAGCTGTTCATTTCGAGGTAGAGTAATGTAAATAAATGTGTATATCTGAACATTTCATTCCTAAACAGATTTCAGTGTCCTGGCGCCAAAAAATTGCGAAAGACAAATGGAGGTGATTTCTCAAATGCTTGTTTCCGCTTCAGAAGAAGAGAAAATAGAGGTTTTACAACATCCGCTCATCGGTGAGTTCTCTACAAGTTTTATATTTTTTTGAGACGTATACTCATAAAGTCGAGTGAAAATAAAAATATATTTCAAATACTTAGGGTTATTGGGAAATATTCCACATATGTAAGGTTGTTTTGCTGTCTTGGAAACATTATTTTTTCAAATATCCTACGACATATTTTTAGGGAAGCTCAAAAATATGTATTTCCAATTCATCAGCTCAAATGTCCCATGAAAGCAGAGGATTGATTTATGATATATTTCGTTGGAATTGGCCGTCAAATGAGGTGAAGACATAAGAAAATATTTGGATTTTAAATATAGGGTCTTTCATTAAGCACTTCCTATTTTGAGTTCAAATAAAAGAAAACATGTGTGAGATATTAACGAAATTTTTTATTCATTTGAAATTCCTATTGATGCCATTATGTGTGGAATATAACATCGTTCAAATGTTCGCCACGGCTTCTCTGGGTGGAGCGCATCCGAATCGTCCAATTTTTCAGGACTCTGAATTTGACTGATGGCATGTGGTATGTTGACTTCGAGGACCGCTGAGGTTTATGGCTTATTTGCATATATCTACGACTTGAGGAAATCCTACAAGAAAAGGTCTGACGGATTCAAATCGCACGATTTCGGTGGCCAGTTCACATCACCTCCACGTGAGATGACCATGCTCCAATATGGCATGGGCTGTGTGGCCCATGTGTGGAATGAAAAACAACTATTTTGACCGACAAGATGGACAATTGATAATGGCCGACAAGATGGCCATTATCAATTGTCAAAGTAGGGGAGACCGGGAACAAAAGTAATACTTTTACTTTGATTTCTGGCTGGGTGTTACCGTTGTTATTAAATTAATATAACCATGTATAAATTCAGCTTGTGTTCTTTACACTAGTAACTCGATTTATTATATTATGATGAATAACAATAATTAAAAAAATTGTAAGTTCGACCACATTGTGGATCGAAAGTAACAAGACCAAGGGTTTAAAAATCTGTTTAAAATCTGTTTTTCCGTTAACCAGCTGTCGCACCCCTATGAACGACAACCCTCAGAAGTAGAAACTTGTGCGAGCTAAGGATTAACGAGGTCTTACCTTTTAACGTGTGATTCCTAACACGGGTTGGAAGATCGATCGTTCAGACTAGGGCTTGAACCACCGACCAACACGGCAGTCAATTCGAGTGAGTGAACAAAGCACCCACGCCGAACCGCTTGGCTACCGACTGGTAATGAATACAATATTCTACATGGTGAATCAACAAATTATGTATTTGAAGACTTCGTAATAATAACACAAATCAACTTCTGTATTGTAAATGTTCAAAAATTATATGTTAAAAAACAAGTCAATAAAATGTATTCTTAGTTTGAGTAATGAGATCAATTTAGTATGATGTTAATCATTCTTTTATAATCAGACTTTAATAACTCAGTCATTATTCTCTCACTCAGAATCGCAATTATGGCACACATAATTCTTATCGTCACCCACGCATTCCATATGGGACCACATTTTACATTCGATACATTGTATCCACTGTTCATTTGGTCGACTATTGCCAAAAGTTTCTGGACAGACAAGACAGAAGCGATCTTCGTCGTCAGATTTAGTTTCCTTTTCTTCAGGTGCCTTCTTTTTCTTTTTTCCTTTTCTCTCTTCTTCTTCACATAACACTTTTCTCTTACCTTCTCTAGTATAAGTTTGCAGTACCATATCTTGGCTATATTCCGTTGTTGGTGTTCTTGTTCAATTAAGTTACTTTCGGGAGTATCCGTCAGACTGGTAGTCTTACGTTTTTTACGACCTTTATTTATTTCAGTCCTCGGACCCGCTTGTGGTACAGATCTGAGATCTTTAGGTGAGAAATTAAACGACTGGGTAGAGTTTGTATATTGCATCTCGCTAGGTCCTGCCACTGGTGATTTGGATCTTTGATCAACAATTGAGTTAGCTAACAGAGGATCAGTGTCAGCAGAGTTCGGGTCCGGTATATTTTGAACAGCCGGTGGCCGGTCATTATTGTTTGACAAATCATTGCTATCTGTATGGGGAACAGATAGGTCAATTTTCGTTGGAAGATCACCATCTGGAGTACTTGGATCAACTTGAATGGATGATATTGCGTCAGAACTAGTCAACACATCATTTGGAGGAATTTGTCTGTTTACTTGTAACGGACGGTCAGTCACAGATGATGGCGCGTAGTCAATAGCAGTAAAAATATCCCTATTAAATGAACTCATGCCGGTGCAGGTGAATCCAGCAATTGCATTTCTTTTAGTGACAGAAAGAGGAAATGCTTCTTTAGCAATCCCAGGAATGTAATGAATAGTCATCGTTCGACCAGGATGATTTCGCATCCAGTAGTCTGTAGCGGTGTTTATCATTTTCTTGAATGGCCCAAATACTGCTTTATCCAAAGGCTGAAGTTTGTGTGGGCAATGGGGTGGGAACGATAGCAGTACCATTCCATTTCCTATAAAAAATCTACAGCTTGAATCGATATATGCCCTGCATGGTTGTCGAGCAATAACGAGCATTTGTGATCAAATGTGAGCTTGACTTGTCTTTTAAAATGTTGTAGAAACAGTAAAAATTCTGCATCCTGCATCCATCCACTAGCATTGCTAGCATTGCTTCAGCACAACCAACAGGACCCTCGCGTATCATGTGGTCTTGGAATCGTTTCAGTGGGAATACGAAAAAAGGCGGGATGTGTCCTCCTTGAGTATTGATGGCAACAGCAACATTTACTAATATTCCACGCTCTGCTGAGGTTACTGCACCCACTTGTTTAATTTCTTTTTGGGCTACAATTTTGCTAGGTTTTCGGATATTGTTACTAATCGATTACCTCAGCAATGTTATCAAAAAATGTACTCACATTATGCTCGTTGGAACATACTTGTTGCTTGATAACATCTCAAAGACAGGCTCGTGTGTCGTTTTGAATGTTCCATCAACCATTCCTTACCCGCCATTCGACTATCGTGCCACTTTTCAGGAAATGTTTTTCCATTTTCAATCGCTTACTCGTAGGCCAGTTTACGTACTTCAGATGGAGCCCAAAATACACTGCAGAGCACTCAATTAAATGGTCGCTTAGATTACTTTCCTCATTATCATTAAAAACTCGGTTGACGCAACGGTAGCCCTATGATATATCATGTCCCTATACCTAAATCGTCAAGTTTTCTCAATAAAGTCGCTTCTTCTAGAAACATTTTTTTTTAGAATTTGGATTAAGGTAGCAGTGGAATTATCAAGCTTACAGCAGTTCGGTTACTTTTATAAGTAATGTACAAAGAGTTATCGACGGTGTTTCGAATCATTTTCCAAAATGAATGCAAATATCGATTATTCAAACGAAGTTCTTATGAGATTATTTATTATACACATGAACAAAGTGATCAAATCATTGACAGAACGTGTAAAAAATTCAACTAAATGTATCCTGAATTAACACCAATGAACGAGAGGAAGTTTGTCAGATTACAAAATAATTCCCTTAACTATGGCTCCATGTTAAAAACGCCTTCAACATTACCAAAAGCTGTTACTTCAAATGAGGACAATACTGTTAACGTTTTGGCATGTTTTTATGCCATGTGTATCACATGGCAGAAGCAGAAGACTTCGAACGTAGAATGCATTTTTGTGAATCCCTTTTGATTCATACACAGAAAGATCGGAAATTTTTATCAAAAATAATTTGGAGTGACGAATCAAAATTTACGAGGGATGGTATTTTCAATAGAAGGAATAAACATTTTTGGGCTGATTCTAATCTTCATATTACAAAAGAAAGGGGGTTTCAAGAAAAATTTGACCTGAATGTATTCTGTATTCTGAAGAACAATAAAATTAGTCCTTTCATTTATGAAGACACACTGAATGCAGAGAGATATCTCTAAATATTAAGGACGACTGTAACCGATTTTCTTGAAAATTTGCCTTTAGAGGAATATAGGAATTCGTGGTTTCAATTGGACGGAGCGCCAGTTCATTCTACCCAGGAAGTTTCCAGGAAACTTGACGAACTCTTCGACGATCGTTCGATTAGGCGTTTAGGGCCGTGGGATTGGCCACCGAGATCACCCGATCTCACGCCACTCGATTTTTTTATGAGGTGTTTTTAAAGAAAGGGTATACAGTACTCCAGTGCCTTCCAAAGAAGAATTGCGACGGCGAATAGTGCGGAGTATTGAAGATCTGGATCCCCAGGAAATTGA
>NW_019290887.1:77904-107946 GCF_000500325.1 Leptinotarsa decemlineata | reverse complement strand
TCAACTGAATTATTTACAAGTGAAGCACCATCAATGGTTTTTTCCAATAATTTATTTGTTTGTAGAGATAATATTCCTTGCCCAGCCATTGTTGATTAAAACAGTACGAATGTTTTGAATTACCGCCATTTCAATATGACAGCTACGCTTGCGCTCGTCTTATGATGAAAAGGCCTATTGTTACGTCGCGCACCGAAGTGTCTACGCCTATGGGAATTACCCGCCGCTGAGAAAGTAAACACGCTGCGAACATCCATCGAAAGAACCGGAATAATGTGGAACACAGCGAAGATTGCGGAACGAATGGAAGACAGTAGAGTGTTCGAGATACTAGATTAACGGTATATAAGGCAGCCGACAGGCAAACACGGAGTAGTCTGAAATCAGAGCGCGGAAATTTGAATGCAACAGCGAGGAAGACGTTACAGTGTGAATTGAAGTATTGTTATTAGTAAAAGTGTAAATTGTGTAGTTGAATAAAGTTATTGAGTTTGAATAAGTGTACCACTGGTTTATTAGTTATTTATTATCCACCCACGCAAAAGAGAATTTAATAAAACGCAAGGACGTAACAGTAGTGACAGCGGCGGAATTAATAGTAGTACTGAAGACTGAGATGGCGGAGATAGCAAATATCCGCGAGTACTTGAAAACGATGAACGAGGAACAAGAAAGAAAAAGAAAAGAGGAATTGGAAGAACAAGAAAGAAAACAAGACTCATTCTTGAGACATTTGGGTAAGCAACAAAGTGAGCTTTTGATGAATATGATCGAGGGCCAACGAATTTTCCAGAGGGAAATAACTGAAAAAGTTGAAGGTGATATCGAGGAAGTCCGAGTTGAAGTACATACTTTTATGGAACGTGTAGGAAACGAGTTGGAGAAAGCCAACAAGCGGTCCATGGAAGTCAACAAGCGAGTCATGAAGGAAGCCAACAAGGTTACGGAAGAAATGAATGAATTGAAAGACCAACTCGATCATTCCCACATGGCCAGCCAACCGATGCTACTTGGGCATAGTGTCCCTTCCTCAGTAAGGAGAGTTCTACCGGCAACATCAAGGACATCTCAAAGTGAAACATTGAAGCCTCCTGCTTTCGATGGCCAGTCATCATGGGTCATGTACCATCTACAATTCGAAGCGGCAGCCTACGCCAACGGCTGGACGGAGGAAGAAAAGGCTACTGCATTGGTACTGGCACTGCGAGGTCAGGCTCTGGAAATACGCCATAACATTCCGGAGAGTAGTCAAAACGATTATCAGAAGATCGTTAAAGCCCTGGAAAGACGATACGGGCAACAATATTTGAAACAAGTCTATCAGAGTCAATTGCGGTGCAGACATCAGCAACCCCAGGAGTCCTTGCAGGAGTATGGGGCAGATATAGAACGACTAATCAATATAGCCTACCCTCAAGCCCTCAAGGAATTCGTAGTACAAATTGGAGTGCATTATTTCACTGACGGCCTGAAAGACGTTGAAATGTAGCAAGTCCTGAGGTTAGGACGACACCTTACCATAAACGCAGTATTAATAGCGTCTTTGGAATTCGAGGCAGCGAAGAATGCTTCAAGAGGAGCAAAGCCAAAGTTGAGAGGAGTGACCTTCATTGAAGAAGCAACGCTGCAGGAACAAATTAATGAACTGCAGGATAAGCTAAAGGCGATCACCTCTGGACAAAAAGCATCAATAAGGAAAAGAGAACCTTCCGGAGAAAAGCGTTGCTATAATTGTGGAATACTGGGACATCTACAAACGGATTGTAGAAAACCACGGAGATCACAAAGCCTGCATAGGCGAGAGAATGCACGGGACGAGAGAAACCGCAGATCAAGGCAGCATAGCCCAATGAGAGGAAGCGATCACGTGGCAGCAAGGAGGTACGACAGGTCCCCCAACACTGGAAAGATGGCGCAGGTTCCCAACGCCAGAAAGGTGAGGGGGCCCTCAAAACGACCATCAGGGAAACGAGTAGTAGTCGGCACTTCGGGGCGTGTGTCGGCTTGCGGTGCTCAAAGCCCCAGGATTTCTATTTCGACAATTAAGAAGACCTTAAAGAGCCTACTGGTCCAAGGTCAGCTGGACAATAACGCATTCACATTCACTATCGACACAGGAACCTCCAGATCGGTTGTTCGACCTGATATGATACATAAAACTATGAAGTCAGTTCGGAAGAACTTAATGTTGGAAACGGCTACAGAACAAACGGAACCAGTAATTGGAGAAGTCATTGCGAGCGTACGGATAGGTTCAACGACCATCGAACATCCACTTTTAGTAGCCGAAATCATGGATGAGTGCGTCCTCGGCCTCGACATTATGGAACAGAACGGATTTATTTTGAACATCAAGGACGTAACAGTATCTATAGAAGAGAGACAAATCTCCAATCTTTTTCCGACTATCAAGGTTGCAAGTGATGTTCGCGTCCCCAATCATGCGAATGGTTCTTTTCTGGATGAAATCCAGCAATTTCAGGTTTTATTTGCAAGCGGAGCTCTATACATGAGAACAATACTCCAAAGAAGCTATGATCTGAGCTTTATAAAGTATGGAGTATTTACAGTTTTCTGGTTCGGAACAGTATTTCAAGCTTTCAAGAAGCAGCCTTCGCAATTGTGTCAAGACATAATGGTGTCCATTTTAACCCTCAAGAAACTTATCGAAGCAGAAAGCGGAATTGTCTGACTTGACATTATTATATCCGGGTCGATAACATTTATCTTTCTGGAGAAAACCGATGCCTGGGTTTTTGTGGCATTGAATGGAACTTCACCCCAATTCAAAATTACTTTCAGATCCTCATTGAGATATTCAACCTCCTGCTGCCAGTGAAAATGTGCATCCGCAGCAGATGTCCTGGAATCCAAATGTAATGACGAGACAAGTGTGCTGTCGTTAGCAATGTGTGATTTTATTTCTTCCTTGAATTAATGAATATTATGATTTAAAAGGGCTTAAATTTCATTCAGATGAGAAGGGGCTATATAAGAAAAACATTCTTGAAATTTGGAAGTACGGTGCCTAAGTATGTTGAATGAGTTTATTCTCAAATTGACTATATCTATGGCAGAATGCCTGCTTAATGAACTATATACATAACTAGGTGTTTTAGTTTGAAGCAACTTGAACAAAAAATGTTTTATCAAATATTGGACTCTGTACCTCACATTCAGCTCCTTCATTTTCACCAAAAATGGTGTGACATTTTCACCATATGGTATACAGCATACGAATCGCATGCAAGCATTTGGTATACGTTGTAACTTCTGCTTGCTATATTGCGGCAAAAAAATTGTAATACACTAACTAACCTGAGTTTCATTTCTTCTGATAACTGATACTTGAATTTATATAGCGATTTGAGTTTGAAGAATGATACTTTGAAAATGTTTGTCACATGTTCATGGAAAGACAAAGAGGTATGTATCTATGGTTACGCCAGGATTTTTAGCACTGTCTACCCAGTAAATGTCTGCGTTGTCGACAGTGAGCCTAAAGTTACACTGAGTTTCTTCCATTTATGTTTGAGACCCTATGCATAAGGCCAAAGTTTCATTTGGATTGATTTTCAGTCCATGATTCTCCGAGTATAGGAATGTTTTGTGCAAATCTGTGTTTATATTAGCCACGCAACTTTCTGTATCGGTGTTATGAGAAGACAAATATAACTGTATATCATCTGTATATCATAGATGTACTTGACGATGTGATAAGAAAGTGGGGTAATCAAAAATAAACACTGACTACATCAAGGGTCCTAAAATACTTCCCTGCGGTACACCTGAGATTGTTTCTTTTGGGGATGACCATGAGTAATCATTCACTTTGACCCTCTGTGATCGGCCTGTGAGATAGCTGGTCATCCATTTAAGAGAAATGTCATCGAATCCTATGAACTTGAGCTTGCTGATGAGTAAATCGAAATTATATAAATCGAAAGCTTTACTTTGATCAAGCAATACTAAAATGGTGACTTTTGATTGATCTCTGAATCTCGCAAGATCGTCGATTACTTTCAACAGGGCGGAATCCAGACTGCTCGTACGGGAGAATTCGATTTTTTTTAAGAAAAGCTCTTATTTGACGAGAAACATTTTTCTCGAATATTTTAGAGAATGAGGGCAGAATGCTGTTAGGGCGTAGGCATAGGGCGTGCTAGATGCTTTCTTTTTCGGAATTGGAATTATTTTAGCAACCTTCCAAACATCTGAAAAAATACCCTGTCTGAAGGACTCGTTGAAAATATGTTCAACTTCATCAATACAGTGAGGTATCACTGAAGAAATCATCTTGATTTTTATATTGTCAATACCTGAAGCATTAGATTTTATTTTTTTGATAGCAGTCAAACTATCATCATCACATATATCGGCGAGGGAAAAGTTCATAGGAGCATTCAATTCATTATCATTGTAGAATGAAAGAGTGTTATTATTTACTATTGAATGTCCAGCCACGATTAAAAAATAGTCATTGATTTCTTCAGGGGTCTACGTAGTTCAATTGGCAGGCTATTGGTTTGCGAGGATGATTTTGTAGTAACGCCCCAATCTGCAAGATTACTCAATGTCATTTTTGAATTATTTTTATTTTCGTTCGAAACAAATTTTATATATGCTGTTTTTTCACGTTTCACTGCGTCACTGACGTAGTTGCGTAAAGTTACATAGTACTTACTGCCTAGCTGTTGCTGCCTTTTCTTCAAGATATTTGGCATGAGCTCTATCACGGGTTTTCATCATCAATTTGATATTATAAGTTATTTACGGGGATGCTTTATGTTTTCTGTTTACAGTGCAAATTGGCGCATGTTTGTCAAAATGCATAATGATGCATTTCCAAATGATAACATGTTGTTTTCGTTGAATGCGTGGTGGGTACTTACTTTACTCTGTCTACATTTTGCAAAGGGAACCCGAAATTGACAGAAGCGAACAAGACTTCACCGATCTCACCAGAGTCCATTAGCCTCCTCGCTTCCAAATAAGCAGGAAAACATCGAGACCATACTGCTTCCATAAGGAACAACTTTTTTTCTTGTGCTATTTCGTATAATTTCCTAGTCTGTTTTTCGTTGAGGGTCAGTGGCTTCTCGCAGAGCACATGTTTTCCGTGATTAAGCATCAATTTTGTCGTCTCAAAGTGTTGGGGGTTCAGGTTGCCAACGTATACTATATCTGAAAATCAAATGCAAATGATAGGTTAGTGAGTTTGTGGAGAAATAAAATTGTGAAGCATTCTACTCCGATGAAGATGAAAGCCCTCAGCAGTCGACGGTGTTTTTGAAATGGTTTGAACTCAAATAGAATTGTTTGAAAAAGAATTACGGAATTACTTGTATTTGCGTATGTTGCTGCGGCATCTGCAGATAAAATGTTTGGTATAGTCGAAGTAAACGTTATTGTTCATACTTCAAGGTGTCCGCGCTCTCAAACTGAAATGAAGCCGCTCCCAGATACTCCACGTGGACTGAAGAATTGGACGTTCGTATTGTATGATTTTTACTAACCGAGTTATATGATTGGCTCAAGAATCATAAAATTAAATTTAAATTCCTGTTACGGTGACGAATAGAATGCGAGGATAGTTATAGCCGTTGTGTTGTCAATGTTCAGTTCAGGAACTGATCGCGGTTTTGAGTGTTGAAATTCGATATTGGCGCAGTTATATTTACCTAAAATGTTTGTTATCTGTTTGAAATGTGGCGTCCTTGGACAAGTACTAATAGTAATAACGAGTGTGATAACAACGCAGACTTTTTTCTGTGTAGTGGTTCCAATAGCGATTGTGAACAATGCGAAAAAGAGATACCAGTAAATAAGATTCGGATGCATTTGAATATTGAAACACAGAGAGTATGTTTCAATGTATATAAGAATCTACATCTCAAGTTTGCTTTCGAGTGAAACAAACATCAGATTTAACCGTAATTCCTTTCTCAACTCTACATAAAATAGTCAAAAATAAACCGTATGAACTCAAGACGCAATGTGATACGGGATCACTAAAACCTTCTAATAAAATCATTGAAAAAAACAATATATGACTGTTACAACAGCAATGACATTCCTACAACTGAAATCGTAAGGAAGAAATTGAATACTTCCGGTCATAACGTGAGCTGCTGTGACAATGCTTCACAAATGGATGAAAAAACTAGGATTTAGATTAAAAATAATAACCAAACGTCAAGCAGTTATGGAAGCAGAAGAATAGTGGAATTGTGTAACAAATACTTAGAACAAATAACTAAATATAGGCAAGAACAACGGCAAGTTTTATATTTGGACGAAAGTTGGTATGACACTTAAGACACAGTCACGAAAGGGTGAACTGATGGTTCGAGAATGTGTACGCCTAACATGCCTGCAAACAAAGGATCGCGACTAATCATTGTGCATTGCGGAGGAAGTAAAGGATAGGTTCCGAATTCTTTGAAATTATGTGGAAAAAAACTTGAGCACTACAATGTTGACTATCATAAGAACATCCAAGCTGATATTTTTGAGATATGGTTTGAAAACTCCTTGACACCAAATTTGGATGCGAATAGTGTAATAGTTCTTGACAACGCTTCCTATAATTCGAGGAAAGATGAAATACAAAGTTTTTTAATGGATGAAAATTTTTATTTTGAAGATAACTATACCAAAAACCAACTACTTGAATTCCAACCGTGAAAGCCTATGTTCTTATATTACGCCTCGCTCTGAGAATGTAATTGTATAGCGAAACACTTATTAAGGTTTTGTTAACTGTTCAGCGAAAATCTTTAAAATTGAAGTGTTATTTCAATAGAAGAGAATCATTTGAGATTCTGATTTTCATAGGCATTTGAGTATACTGAAGTGATAACATTTTCTCTATGAACCTTTTACAATTTTCATAAACATGATAAGGTTATCTGCACATAACCTACATTCCTTTGAATCATAGAATAGTTGTTGAAATATTCAATATGGTACTATCATAAAATACCTATTTCCATTATAATCCATATTCACCGATAATGAACAATGTTGAAATTGATAATATGCAAAAATAGTTTACGAGTTTTCGTTTCAGTAAAACAGTTACAAGGTAATAGGCGAGTGATTAAACATGAAATTTTTCAATTCATTTTGAATTTGTCGACGGAACGAGAAAGTTTTCCCAAAAATTGGAAGATGCACTCGTTATACAAATATTTAAAAAAGATATACTGATCTTTATGAGATTTATAGAGGAAATATTTTGAATGCTTCCAAGCATTTCAAATATTTTAGAGCTGCATATTAAGAAGCAATTAATGTCTTTTTTGCCGCGGATAAACAATTTTCACCGGATCAGCATGGTTTCACCCAGAACAAAAGTACTAAAACGACACTGTATAAATTCGATGAACATGCCATGAATGCTCTTGATGGCAAACCAAGCATCTGTGGTCTTATTTGCAGGGCAGGACCCAAAAAGCTGTGATTCGAAATACCTACTGTAGTCAGTCATCAACCTGTGTGTTCCACAAGGCTCAATTCTGTTTCTCATATACGCGAATAACCTGTTGCAATTCATAAATGGTCTCACGGAAATACATGTGGTTGCTTATACAGACGACACCAACTTCCTCATCAAGGAGAACAATGCAAGAGCATTTGTTTGAAGGTGGTTGACAATGTTTCGTGGTGTATTTTATCAGTTCGGACTTCCATTGTCTAATATAATATAAATTGATTTAAAATCCCTGAAAAAAATTAAAAAGATTTTGCAGATAAAACAGAAAATGTCTACGAGGAGGGGGTAACAAGGGCAAAAAAAGCATTCATCACTGAATATCATTGATGAAAGTCTTAGTGAATTCTTACCGAATTTTAGCATCCATGAGAACGAAACAAACAACGAGACAACAACAAAGATGCTAGGCCTTACACTTGACTGCAACTCACCTGGATCCCTCACATTGAAACTCTTTGCGACAAACTCCACTGAAATTGCACTGAGTTTTATGTCCAACCATTGCAGTAAACAGGTTTTATTGAATCTGTACTACGAGTATAGAACAATACACTGTCATATACGGTATGGAATTATGAACTGAGGCACTGAATCATATGCAGTGAGGGTTTTTACACAACATAAATATACCACCAGAACTGTTGCTCACATAGGATGGACGCAATCTTGCAGGAACATTTTCAAAAACTCAAAATACTCACTGTGGCGTGTATTTATATTTATGAATTATATGCATATACATGTACAAGAATGGTCATAATTTTACATCTAATCAGCATAAATACCTGACCTGCTCTAAAAACGTATTAATACACCTTATGCACCGAACAACTATATACGAAAAAGCCTTCCTTCTCTTGGACTAAAATTTTACAATTAGCTTGATGATTCGGTAAAAAATGCACCAAATGTCAATATTTTCAAATCGAGACTGAAAGCTGATCTAACAGAAAGAAAATTGATATACCCTTGAGAAATTTCAGGCTAGGTGTTTTTTTTTCTTCTTTCACTTCTTTCACTTCTTGTCACTATTCGACATTACTATTTTTTTCAACTTTTTGGTTGTTACCATGACCCTCAATTTTACTGTTGGAGTATTTCGCCACTTGTATGTGTTTACATTTTTTTTCTCTATATTTTTTTCACATTTCTTTCAAATTATTAAGCTAGGTTCTTGTGTGTGAATATATGTATATGAAAAGCACAAAATCTTATGTCGTTTTTCTTGTTATTGTACTGATTGAATATCCACTTTTGTGTACACTTTATCAAGCGAAATATATGAATTATTATTAATATTATTATTTCCAGAATTATAAGCACACATAATTTTCAAACTCTGTTTTTAAACTGATAGAGCTCAACTATAGCGCTACCAGAAGTTTTCTGAAAACCATAGCAATACTAATTTTTTCCTAACATATAACAGCTCCGAACGTCAGCTGCTCCGATAACGGTGGAGCTAAAGGAAACAGCATGAAAAAGTTATCAATAAAAATCTGCTCCGTTGATTTCTATACAAAGTAAAAAGTATTGAATCATTCTATCACATTTTTCAAACCCCATTGAAAATTTGACAAATAAATTTATTTTGAAACTTATGAAATTTGTACATATACATTTTTATACTTTTGAAGCAATAAAAAAATCACCAGTTGTATTGTATTTTTGACGGGGAAAAGACCGTCAGCGCAATGAATATTCTACACGCTCAATGCATTTGAGCGTTGCATACTCTCTACTCTCTTTGGAAAATGAACTGATGATCTTTGCACCCACAAACAATTAGCTGACGACGATTTTTCGTTTTTTCAACATTCAAATTATCTCATACTCCTAATTCAATAAGTATAAACCTCTTTATTATCACTTTACTCGGCCAATATGAAGGGTCGTACAAAATGTCACGAAGTTGCATGTCTGCCCCAATCTTGAAAGATTTTTATCTTCCCACAGAACTAAGTTCTGTAATTCAAAACTGAAACCCAGCAGACTACTTCTCTAGATTACCTTGTCTGCCGTCGAATGTGATTTGCAGCGCTCAGCATACAGCCAAAGCCTTGGTTCACCCCCCCCTAAAATCACCATCATAATCAACTGAATTCGTACCTACGAGATATTTGATTTCCTTCTCATCCTTTTTTCTTGGCAGCTGTGTCTGCTGTTCTGTAAAGTTACCTATCAAATCTGCTGGAGGACCTTGACATAAATGACTGGTCCAGTCATTTATGTTCGACTAAATCTTTATTCTTCATATCACATAAGAGTCTCATCAACTCGATGTTAGAATCTTTGAGATTTTTCATGTCTATTTTCAGAGTTGATATCTCATTCAATAATATTTGAGTAAATTTTTTTAGCTCGATTTCAACTAAACTTTTGATTATTTCCAATAATTGATTTTCATTGTTACCGTCAACTTTGGTGCCAGTAGTCACCATTTTCATTCAAATAACGTAAAACAACTGGATTTCTCAGGAAACACACATGAACACGTCGGTTCACTATCTCCGTAGGTTTTTGTAAATATCGTCAGTTTATTTTCCAAAGAGACTATGCAACGCTCAAATGCATTGAGAGCGTGAAAAGTTTATCACACTGGCTGACGGTCTTTTCCTCATCAAAAATACCACTGACAATCCTGTTCATTATTTTGAAAGAATAAAAATTTACATGTATACACATTTCTTAAGGTATTAAATGAATTAATTGGTCAACCTTTCAATGAGGTTCATGCAAGTGACCTCCCCTCGTCAATACAGCTGACGATTTTTTTTTAAAAATGTGATAGAAACAATAGGTAACTCAACACTTTTTTGCTCGGTATAAAAATCATCGGAGCTGTTTTTTTTTCAATGATTTTTATGATACCTCCTTCAGCTCCACCGCTAGAGCGGTCATAGATGCTTACTTTAATGATTTCTGAACGTCAAACAACTGTTTAAAATGAAATTCATACGGTATAAAATTCCAAAAAAAATGCAACGCTACCTTCCGTACTACCTATATTGGTAACTCTCACAATTACAACGATGACAGGTTCACAATTACCAAAAGACAGGTTCATTAAAATTAATTAATAAGTTCAAAAAATTAAATTGCACTCACCAACATCTTTATCCTGTGCCAGCGCTTCGTATCCTTCGTAAGATTTAGGTATTCCATGATCCTTGGCAAACTTATCGGCACTGCTCTGCGATCTCGCAGCCACAGCCACGAATTCATGTGAAGATGAGGGATAAGTTTGGGTTGCGTTGACAAAATCGTGTGAAATTCTGCCAGCACCAGCAACACCCCACTTAAGAATCAACATTATCACTCAAAGAAGGCTCAATTCGTCCGGAATAAAGGAACGTATCTGTAGCGGTTAGTTCACAATTAAATCTGTGACTTAACTGACTGACAGCAACAGCGTGACCGCGTGACGGCTTCCTAATCAGTAATATATCTGCTACAGACATAGGCGGCGTGAAAAATTATTTGGAGGGATTATAATTCTGAGTAATAGGCGTAAAGTACGGATAATAATGAACGTCCTTTCTGGTGAATGCCTGAATCTTTTGTTGAATGTTTTTCTATAGTTATTGAAAAGTTAAATAAAAGCTGTAGTGAAAACCAGCATAGACTTATCTTCAGGCCCTAATTCAAAATATCAAAATAACGTTGTTTTTTATAATGAAACTTTGGAAAATGGAAATTAAAATATCATATGTTTTTATAAAAAAACGTTACCGACTACCTGATGTTCTCCTACCACATTGTTAACGGCTACATCCGCATCAATTCAATAATAATCTGTTTTAAAATCTGTTTTTCCGTTAATCAGCTGTCGCATAATAATGAAACTATATTCGTTATTTCTTCAACGTATAGAGATTTTGTGTGTGTGAATAAAATTTCAGTCTTCCTTGCAAAAACACGATTTCGTCCAATTTGTCTATTTTGTTAAGGACAAAACACAAGCACTACAGGAAAATCTTTATGGCCCTCTAAGAGCTGTGCCTGGGCGAAAGTAGCGATTCACTTCTCTGGAGAATAAATCCATTTGGGAAAACGTTCACAGGAAGTTAATTTCCACATGAACGCAATTCTTCAAATAAAGGATTTCTCAAACAGTGAAGTTCGAGGTGTACTGAAATGAACCTCAAAACGATTAACAGCAACATTCCATCTCGTATTTCTGATATGTACCGCTCTCGGTGGAATCAATCGTGTCAAATCACTTGAACACTTCCCGTGAAATGATATATAGAAAAAAAATCTGCCTCCATCTTCAGAAATGATATTTCTTTATTGAGATTTTCAGTTGAATTGCATATCGTTTTAGCTCTTTTGTAAAGGCAATTATTCCTTTTTTAACACTTGCATGATAATTCGATGTATAGTGAAGATATCTATTTGTATGAGTTTTTTTCCGATAAACATTTGTATCAAATTGCTCTGATGACTTCTCCAACATTACATCAAGGAAAGGGAGTCGACCATCTTGTTCAATCTCTATTGTGAACTTCATTGTCAGCTCCCGCTCGTTGATATAATTTAAAAAAGCATTCCGGTCATAATGGTTTCTATTATTATTTCTATTCATTAATTAAATCTGTTTTTTAAAAGATAACACTTATCCAGATTCGTTCATGAATGCAACGTTAAATGCAATAGAAAATAAGTAAGTAATCAATTAAAAACCAAACAAACATACAAACAGCTTCACAAATTCAATAACATCCAACTCAACAATTACCGACTCAACATCTACCGACACCTTTCACAACTAACGTTATACCTTACATTCCAAGACCATCTGAAAAAAATAAGACGAATTGGAAATAGGTATGATGTTAAAATACTTTCAAGACAAAAAATACACTGGGATCATTCCCATATTTATTTCAATTTAAGAGCCACCGGTAGACAGCTGTTTCAGCCTATTGAGCATCATCAGTACCGGGCAGGCGGTCATCATCGATAGAAGACAAAATGAGAAAAACCAAGAAACTACTTGATGAAAATAGCTGCATAAACGCAAGCGAAACATAAGTGGAACCACCTATCGGTGTGACACCCAAGTCAACATGCCAAGTTTTTATGTCAGTGTTGGTGGTTCGACCAATCAACCGACAACTGCGGTAGCAGAAATTTGGGAAGCTTACCTGAAATGCCATCGGAAAACGAATCCACATGTTTCTAGAAATTATATGAAATCTAGAAAAGTTAATGCAGTCAAGCTGCTGGAAAATAATTCCATGAAAATAAAAAAATAAATATATAAGTACTTTTTGATCATTCCCATATTGATTTCAATTTAAGAGCCACCGGTAGACAGCTGTTTCAGCCTATTGAGCATCATCAGTACCGGGCAGGCGGTCATCATCGATAGAAGACAAAATGAGAAAAACCAAGAAAGTACTTGATAAAAATAGCTGCATAAACGCAAGCGAAACATAAGTGGAACCACCTATTGGTGTGAGACCCAAGTCAACTTGCCAAGTTGACCTGGCAAGTCAACACGGAACCTGTATAAACTGTACCAGTTTATACAGGTTCCGTGTTGAATGTTCATATTCTTCTGGGCGTAATTTTGTACGTCCATATATTGCCTGCCTCCTGTGATTCAGTGCCTCACATTCGCATAAGATGTGTAGAGCTGTTTCTATCCCTTCAATGCATAATCTACAGCTGAGGTCTCCGTTGTACTGCCCCATTTTATTCAGGTGTCCTCTAAGCGGACAATGACTGGTTAGTAACCCTGTCATTTTTCTGAGCCGATCCCTACTATATTGAAGTAGTTCTTCGGTTCTTTTCTCGGACGGTTCCCTATAAAGGTTCTACTGTGTTTGTACTTTTGTCCAGTAATCTGTGTGCTTCTTATTGGTCCATGTCCTAATCTGGTTTCGTACCAATGATTTTGGTACCCCCAGAGCTGGTTCAGGACCTATATATAAAGTTGATGATCCGCGTCTAGCGCATTCATCAGCTTTATCATTACCTGTGATTCCTGAATGCCCTGGCACCCAGTACAAAGTTAATTTGTTCCTGTTTGCAAGTTCATTTAGTTCTTCATGGCATTCCCAGACTAGTTTTGATGTCACCTTCGAGTTTGTCAGAGCCCCTAGTGCGCTCTTGCTGTCTGTAAAAAGATTGATCCGCTCATTTCTTTGAGGTCTCAATTCAATAACCCTCGCACATTGCAAGATCATACACTTCCGCCTGAAAGACGGATGACCAATGGTCTTCCACTCTTCACGGCTTATGATTTTGGTCGTGGAGTTTGTGTTAAAGTTGTACTTTGGTGTCATGTGGTCCTCCACATGACACCAAAGTACAACTACAAACTACAACAACGAACTACAAAAGATCGTACCGAAATTTCTGTTCGGTCCGATCTTTTGTAGTTCGGTGAGTTTTCCAGTCTGAATTGGCACATCCTGGCTTCCCCCATTATCACAAAGTGTAAAGGAGGTAGATTCAGAAGTGTCTCCAATGCAGCTGTTGGAGTAGTTCTCATTGCTCCCACATGCAAGTCTTTGCACCATGCCTAGTTTGTTGCCTGCTTCATCTTTGGCCACCAGACCAGAGATGCGTATGTTATCATGGGTTCAACCACCATCGTGTATAGCCAATATACCATGTCTGGTTTTAGCCCCCATGTTTTTCCATAGGTGCATCCGGCGAGTATCAGTGCTACCTCCGCTTTCCTCTCTATCCTGTCCAAGTGTTGGTTCCAGGTCAGTTTGGAATCTAGGATCACTCCCAGATATTTATCCTTCCCCGAAACTTGTATTTCTTCACCTCGAAGTTTCAAAGGTCCGAGACCCTCCTTTTTAGTCCTCTTGGTGAATGCTACTATGGTCGATTTGGATGGGCTTATGTTGAGCCCTTCTTCTTCGGTCCATCTTGTTATAATTTTCAGGGCCTGCTGCATGCATCCCTTCACTACATTATTGTATTTACCCTGGACTAAGATGACTAAGTCGTCTGCATATCCCAGTGCTTTATACTCGTTATGGTCCAAGAGACATAGTAGCTCGTCCATTACAAGGTTCCATAACAAAGGGGATAGACCGCCCTCCCTGAGGACAGCCCTAGATATTAGAATGACTTACTCATTTTTGCTGTTTATGAACAACATTGTTTTTTTCAGTATCTTTTATTGTGGTACATAAAAAAACACTCTGCATTTTGTTGACAATCATTTGTTTCAGAATACCTCTAACTTGAGATTTCATTCGTTGAAAAATGTCATGGCATGTCTAAATAATATTTCGTTCACACTTATCTTGTCAACTGTTTTGAAACTCTGGTTTTGTTCACAAACATGGATCAGATTACTTACGTCCAATCATCAACAACAACACGTATGTATACTCGAATTTTATCCGTTTGAAAGGTGATTCTTAATTACTAAGACAATTTTCTGTTGATAAAAATTAAGTGTATTTTTGATTGATTGGTGCTTGTGAAGAAATGGAAAACGCCATCGCAGCAAAGCTCTCCCGCTCCATTTTGAAGATCACTATTGACTGCATCAACATCAATCAAAAATACGAAACAATAGATAATACCATGTACAGCGATACAAAAGCCATCCAGTTATTTCCAATCCAGAAACTCCATTCATTCCATACTCTCTTAACCGTTTTATGGAATGAAGTAAGGTGAAAATTCAAACTCGGGTGTTACAAATCGAAATTAATTACGAGTCATACTGAAAAAGTCACTTCGCTAGTCGACTACAATCAAAATGAAGCTGGGAGGAAGAAATTTCATAATTTAAAATTCCTGGAGAGCATAACAGGGCCGGCTTGAGTGATTTTATAGCGCCAGTCAAGAAAGGATATATTGATTACCCTAAGAAAATGTGAACATTCATATAATTTGAATGGAACATGAAGAAAAGAGAAATGAAACTTTCTATGTTCTTCTCTAACATATTTTGGAAAAAAAACAGAGATAACTGCGGGTTTCTTCAGAAAAAACAATGTGGAAGTGGCATTCAGATCACATGCCAGGCTATCTCATTTTCTTTTCAATGCCAAAGATAAGGTGGACAAGTTGGAGAAATCTGGAGTTCATGAGCTTAAGTGTCCGGAGTGTAATAGTCTTAATGTGGTACAATGTGGCCGAAATTTCCAAAAACGGTATGCTGAACATGAAAGGTTTTTCAGACTAGGAAAAAATTATTCGACGTTTTCAAACCATTCCTTGGCATGCATCCACAGGTTTCCGAATCTAAACGATACGGAAATTTTGCACTATGCAAGGAAGGGTTACAAACTCAATTTTTTAGAATCCTTGGAAATTCACAAGCATAAACACTGCGGGTGCAACCTGTTAAATGATCAAATCGATTTAGTTTACTCACCAGTTTTTAAATTGGCACATCCGCATTGTAAACTGAAATTTCAGGTACTCAATCAAACCAAGTATCTCTAGTAGTACCTACTGGGGTGGTGTATAAGGGCTGATGTAATGAACCATTGTTAGTTTATTGTATAAGTTTAAAAATGTTCGTATAGGACGAAACTGCAGTTACGTTAGTAATAAAAATGATAAAATACATAGAAAGTTTCATTTCTCTTTTCTTCATTATGAATTCCAACCACGTAGTAACGGCTACATCCATCAATTTATCAAATTGAACATCTTTATGGTAAGTCGTCTGATCCATCAATTATCTTCCACGTGTTTGCGGTCCAATATATAACACACTGTAGTTCAAATTATCTATCAGAACAATAAGTTCAGGCCAGTCTCAAATTACCCACACTGTTCCCTAACCCCCATCAGAAAACAACTACTCCTTTGGCTAATACCACGAAGGGCGTTGGATTATATCCTATAGGCGTCAGTGCAGGAATCTTCACAGAAAAATTCCTGCTTATGCAATTGGCAATACAACTGAAAGAGTCGACCTACAATTTTGAAACAGGCACACTTGCAGACCGGTTTCGTGCTCATTAGCCACTTGTCAGTGCAAGATAGTGGCCATAATCGACCTTAAGACAATGATATTCCATAATTGAAAATCGGAATTCTTTCAGAGTATTTCATTCCTCTTCCTAAGTTGGAGCGAACAACAATGCAGGAAATTTTCTATGAAGATTCCTGCATTGACACCTGTAGGATATAATCCAACGCCCTTCGTGATATTAGACAGGGGAGTAGTTGTTTTCTGATAGGCGTCAATCAATTCAACCTACTGTGTAGGTATATTCGAGACTGCCTTGAACGTTTAAAGTTCATTTTTTTAGATTTGTTTACTGCCACTTTTCAAGCATAGCCCACTGACTAATAAGAAAGCACTATGAATGACATGAGAGCTTCAGTTTTAGTTGATATGTCGACCACGCCACTGAAGATGAATATCGCAATTGCAGTTGAAACGTTTGGAGATTGTAACCAAAGAAGACCACGGCAAAACCCGGAACAGTGTGAATGCAACACAGTGTTCAGGATTTCTTCAAGGAAAGGAAAAAATCGTAAGAGGTTGTTCCCTATCCAATGCGCTAGTTTTCAGAATATGTTTTCATCAATATGTTTGTCTGATATTTCTATTTCTGTTGTATTTTGAACTCTTGCAGGTGGTGTTAATGCCAAAAGCATGGTAAGCTTTAAAGAAACGTCTGCTAGTGTTGGTTTTATCAAAGGATATAATTTCTCAAGATATGATAGAAATCGACTGGAATTGACAGTATGTGAGTATTCAGGAAAAACTAGCCTAACTTTAAAGACGACTTTCAGAAACCTTTTTATAATTTTCCCTTTTCCTTTAGTAAAAAAGAGAAATTAAGCTGTGCTGAGCGATGGGTATTCAAAGTTGTGTAAGATGGTTCCTTACTAAGTTTAGTCAACATACGGTTTGAATTGAGAAATTTCAAATTAAATTAAATACGACAAGTTACTGATAAATAGAACATTTTCCTTCGTGAAAAATACTTTGATTTTACACAGTAACTCATCGGGGTAAACTAAAAAGTTTGCCCTTCTACACTCATATAAAGTTCTCCATTATAATTTTTATATTTTACGTGGTAGGAAATCATAATGAAGGAAATAAAAATTAAACTTTCTATGTTTTTACCACTTTTATCTGTAAGTAACGTTACTGCAGTTTCGTCCTATAAGGACATTTTCAAACTCATACAATATAAGTTCTTATACAATATAAGTTTGAAAATATCCGTATAGGATGAAACTGCAGTAACGTTAGTTACAAATGAAAGTGGTGGAAAACATAGAAAGTTTAATTTCTCTTTTCTTCATTAAAATAATTGTTTGTAATGAAGATGTATGTACTCAAAGAGGATTTAACGTTTAACGTTGTGTTTGATGCCCCTCCATTACTCCGTTGTCGTTTTTATACAGAACATCATTCACTCTGAAGCAACAGCAGAAATGTAAAACAACGATATATCAATATTTCCTCCGAGACGGTCCTGCAGAATTCCAGAGAACTGAACAAATTCATAAATCAATTTGATCTCGTGAAAGCTGGAGAAGATAGCAAAAAATCTCTAAGATTAGTGTTGCACCTAATAACGTTTTCGCATCTAGATGGATGAATTACTACGCCTTGCTCGATACGGAGATATTCCTGGCGAGACACCCGAGGCAGTTTTTGTTTGGCTTAACTGGGTCACACGGATTCAAGGGGTGATTTTTAAAAATGATTAGAGTGCAATTCATAGTAATAGTAACAGGACTCTATATGTTTTAATTTCTGTAAACTGACAATAACTGGTTGAACTCAGGTTGTATTCTTATTTCAAACGAGACTGATATTCAGTCTCGTTTACATCGATAAGTGATTTCTATAAACAAATAGCATTTTCAGAATTAGAGTAAACATGACTGCAATCTTGGGATATGAGATTTATCAAATAATAACCCAACTAACAATTTTATAATTCATAATAGTTGCGAAAATGTTTCGGAGAAACAAATTATAAAACTGTATTTCTTCCAGAAATGTTTGTGTGCTTTATACACGGCTCTCTCTCCACCGTTTTATAAACTATTATAGTCTTTATACATTTTTTGTAATGCCTTTTACAAGCACTACAAAACAGTTTTGTGAACATTACTGCAGTTACTATAATAGTTTTCTAATACTCTTGAAAAGTAGTTTTGTGAAGTGTTATAAAATATAATGCAGCCTAAAACTATAACGATAAAATAAAAAAGTGTTCAAAATGTTTTTTTTTTTCAAGGCACAAGAAGTAATTTTGTATTCGACCCTAGGAAAATACGATAATAATAATATATTAATGAAAATAAAGGGCAAAGTTTATTTTTGTAAGGTGTTGAACACCATCAAAAATATTCTTCCACTCAACCCAAAAACAGAGATGTGTTCTAATTTAATGTAACATTTTAGTTGTTCATTGCGAATGCATTCCCCACTGAAATTATCTATTCCAGAATTGAATCGTAGAAAGGGAATGGAAAAAAAAAATCAAATATTATTTCAACTTGGAATTGTGTCCTTTGGTGTTCTTCCCCATCAACTATTGCTATACACTCCGCATATGATTTATGATGACTCATATTATAGATATACTTACGTACCTATGTATACTCAAAACACGAGCATCGACCGTTCGGAAAGTAAATGAAAGTTGAAAATTCAACCGTATCAATAGAGTGTATCTTCCATCAAAATATGAATAGGTAATGAGTTATTTTATGTGAACTATCATGAATGAAGTATTTATTTCTGACAATGCAGAAGATGAGTCTTGAATTGATCTTTGAATTTTTTAACACTATTCAGTCATAAAAGAAGGAACACTCAATAATCCTCTACTTCTAATATTTATGTTGTGTATATCAGTGCGGTAAATAATTTTACGATGAAGATACCTTGACTTTTTATTGACAATAACGTTCTGACATATATTAGCAAAATGTAGCTTCCTCCTGTTCTCCATATTCAGCCATCAAATTTCCTCTAAAGTCTATCCAAATCTAAGATAGAGTGAAACAAAACAAAACCGAAGCGTGATGTTCACGTGATCGCCCAGTGTCAGATGGAAAGGGCAGCGTTCATTGGTGAATTCGCCTTCTTGGTACGAGTTCGGTACCAGCACAGGGTTGTAATCAGTCGTTTGTGTGGCGTGCGTTATAGTATATTGTTAAAAATTGTTTTCCAAGATGTCCAAGTCTAGCCAGGAAACGATCCAAAAAAAGACATTTGAGTCTTGAGATGAAAAAAGTGATTTCAAATGTGTTCAAGAAAGAGATGGAAGAAATTGTGATATCGTATCGAAAGTTTCCGATAAAATTGGAGTGTGTTGCGCTTCGATTTACAATGTTTTACGGGAATATAAACAAAATCATACATTTTCCAAACCGAATACAAATCAGAATCGTCAAACCATTATAAAATCAGGAGGAAAGTGCAAGAGTACTTTTTCAGAAATGAAATACCCACGATAGACAAAGTACTTACAGAAATAAATGAAGATGTTTTATTGCCAAGTTTTAAGCCGTCAATATCCCATAAAGTATTGAAACATTTGAATTTTGTATGGAAAAAACGAGGGCACAATAGTTTGTTATTGGATAAAGAGGAAATTGTGTTATGGAGGAAAGAGTATTTGACCAGAAATAAATATTATAGGGAACAATTTATTATATGGATGAAATCTGGGTTAATGCTGGTCACACTACCCCTAAAGTATGTTATCTAACTGTTACCTCATCTAGGAGGGCCTTTCTAGATGGACTATCCACCGGATTAACAAATCCATCAGGTAAACTTATATTTATATCAAGACCTGCCTCAATCTCAATATATAAAAAGTAACTCTCGTATTTGTTTTATTTACTTACATACCTCTTCATAATTTCTATATTTTCAACTCTTTAAATGTCAGTTTTCCGAGTTGCTATCATTTTGAAATGGCGTCGTTCTATAAAATAATTGGTTATCAAAAGCAAGAGTTTAAACGTATTTTAGCTTCTATATTACCCCTATAAAACTGTTGAGTAATTTTGTATTGGATACTAGGAAAATATAATATATATGTCACCAACTGAAAACTAACAAATAGAAAGGTTGAAGCCATTTTATTAAATTCACTTTTGTTCCTACTCATGAAACTCTTGAAGAGACATTGTTTATGCTTCAAAGATTGTGACTTTTACCTCAAATGAAATGTTATTGACAAATTTAAGGGCGCCACTCTTTTAAATTTAATCTATCGACGTATCAATTTTCTATGTACTTTTCAGCTGTAAATATCAATATATGTGTGGTATTTCATATTTTCAACTCATCTAATGTCATGAGTTGTCATGAATGTTGAACAAAAACAATTAATTTTGGAAGAGCGCCTACTCTCCTAAATAAATTCTTCAGTTTTTTTGAGCGAGTCCAATCATTGCAAGGTACTCTTAACAAAAGATTTTATTTTCTTTTTTCTCACAGCTAGAATATTCCTAGAAAGCTATGAAAGCAGAAGCACTTTCGCTTGTTCTCTGCTGCACTGCATACACATAAACTTCATGAATAGCATGGCCATTACTTCCATTCTGAAATGACGTTTACGGGACGTGAATTTTAAATGTGATAGTCACTTTTGCCTCACGCGAAATTCGATAGTGTTTTTAGAACTATTACGGGCAACATACAAAATGTTTCGAGATAAAGCATTTCGAAAGTCGTTTATTTTATATAGAAATGTTGGATAGTGTGTTCATAAAGTAACGCATGAATTAATTTCCGGCTTTATAAACGATATGAAAATCAAAGATTCCTGAAAAAAGTGTATTTTCCATTTCGATCCATTGTTTTTGTGAATAATAAAGAAATATAGTGATTTATAATATTGTTTGAAGGTGGTTGACAATGTTTCGTGGTGTATTTCATCAGTTCGGACTTCCATTGTCTAATAAAATATAAATTGATTTGATAACCCTGAAAAAATCAAAAAGATTAACCGAAAATAACAATTTTATTAAANATTAACACAAGATGAAAATTAAAAAATTAAAAAACATGATTACCAAAAATTGAAAAATAAAAATTAAAAGATTCCAAACCAAGTGTCGTCACGACGTTTCGATTGTTAGTATACATAATCGTCTTCGGGTGATAACTGTACTTATTCATCCGAAATCTGACTATTTAGGTCATTCGAGTGCTTTCACCTAACGCTTCGTCCCTCTCTCCGCTTCATTGGTTTTAGCTGGAGATACCAAACATGCTCTGCTATTCCGGATTTGCTGGTTTCACTTTGCTGTGTGTGATTCTTGTGCTCAGCAATGCGAACTTTCAATGGCCTCTTAGTTTCAATACTCAAATTTGAATAATAACGTGGAAGAAACACCTTTATTTTTCTATCACCGGAGTAATCTTGCGAAGTTGATTCCAAAAATGTAGAAACTGCGCAAAACATGATGCGTACAAACAAAAAACTCAAACAGTCCGAAATAGTCTCGGACACTCGGTTAGACCAGAACACATTTTGAGGAGACCACTGTGCCACCTATAGTATATATGAAGAGATGAAGACGAGAAAATACTGTTGATCATGCCCATGTTGTTATGTAGCGTATCCTTGTAGTCAGTTCAAATGTTATCTAGCCCCAATCATCATCTATTTAGATCAATTAAAAAAAAACATCCTTGAAAATAGCTCAAGCAAATTTCCACATGAATACGCATAAGCAGCGGGAACAGTTCTCAACAGTTCAGCCTCGAGAGTAAGAACGATTCGGAACGGAGAAATAGCACGCACTATCTGCTGACAGTCAAAGTTTTTTCATATGATGATTCAATGGAAAGCCCTGTTAGACAACGTAGTAGATATATACTATAACGAGCCAGCGACCCACAACATTCTTTTTTGTGGCTTTTTTGTGTGCTAGTGATAGACATGTTTCTGTCACCGGTCGTCAAGTGAAATTCCCTTGACAAACAAACAGCACCTTCAGTATGCTGGTTGTAGCTGGACAAGTGGACGATGCTACTACCCGTCGCCATCAGGCGACGGACAGCGCCGTGTCGTGTCGGGCAAGTGAGCGACAAGCTTTACACTGAATATGGAATTTGCAAGATACATGTAACAATCGTTGAGCTTCTTAAGCTTGTCGCTCACTTGTCCAGCACAGCACGGTGCTGTCCGTCGCCTGATGGCAACGGGCAGTAGCATCGCCCACTTGTCCAGCTACAACCAGCATACGGAAGGTGCTGTGTGTTCGATTTCAAGAAAATTTCAGTTAACTTCGAGCGGTGACAGAAACATGTCTAACACTAGCAGTTCTGACGAAGAAGTCGTCATTATAGTGGCCACATAATTGAATATAGAAGAAAATAGTCACAAAAAAGAAGGATATGGGTCCATCCCAATAATCAAAAGAGGGCAAATCTGGGAGAGTTACATCATCTTTTTAACGACCTGAAAGAAGACGAGGAGAAATTTTTCCAGTATTTCAGAATGACTCCAGGTAAGTTTTCAGAACTTCTGGATATTCTAGAGCCTGCCTTAACATTTGGAACCACTTCATTCAGAAGAGCAATATCGAAGGGAAAAAGACTAGCTGTAGCATTAAGGTACGTAAATAATATATAATTGTGATATTCGCCCTTTCCAAAATATTTGTGAATTCAACCGATTGTGCTTTGTGATCGGATAGGTGCAAATCTATAACTTCTGCTTTATCGACAACGAAATTTGTAAAAATATTATCAATACAGGAGTGACCTCTTGTCGGTTCTATAATATTCCTTTCCAACCCAAAAGCTGAGAAAATATCAATAACCTCACGACAAATAGTCGATTTCTCATTCTCATATTCTAGAGCCTGCCTTAACATTTGGAACCACTTCATTCAGAAGAGCAATATCGAAGGAAGAAAGACTAGCTGTAGCATTAAGGTACGTAAATAATATATAATCGTATATTTTTTAGTGTTTATTGGAGGGAATGTATTCAAATATCAAAATACAAAAATAAAAATCTATTCTTAGAAACTGAAGGTAATAAACTGAAAGACACACTATTTTCTATCACATACCATATAATATAAAATGGTTCTCTAGTTACATTGTTTACTTTGTATAGTTACCACTATTGTCAGAATCAGTCGAAGGTGATGGTATAGAAGTAAATATAGATGTAAATATTGAGGCTGCAGATATGGTGACTGATATAACTGGGGCTCTAATGGTGGTTGCGGCATAGTGGCTCGATTTTGTTGCTCATAGTGTGTGAATCGTTGTGATTGATTAGACAAATCAGCTTCCTGACGTGGAGGAGATGTCATTGGGCTGAAATTCAAATTTCGTGATTCCGCATCGATAACTATTTCAAATATTTTGGATTTGACTTCAATTTGCAGTTGTGGAGCGAACGTTTTCACTGTTTCAGCCATGCAATCAAAAAATTTTGTTATCGAGTCTGATGCTTCAGGTTGCTTTATTCTTTGCTTGTTTTTGTCGATTGAATAATTTTGTAGCACTGCTGCTGCAAATCAATTTTTTCTCGTCAATTTTTATAGGTACCGTCTGACACTGTGCTGTAAACTGATGGAAACAAAACAGATAGACAGAAACTTCCCAGGTTCGTTTGGACAAGTTGATGCTAGCAGGCGCTGGCCGGCGACGGGCTCACTTGGCCAAACCGTCACAACACGTTCCGTTATTTGCCGGTCAGGATCGGAGAGCTGGAATCCTTTCCGGCGACGGACGCTCGTCGCTGTGCCGTGCCGGGCTGGTCCATTCATTTCCATTGTTCCAATCCTATCCGTATTTTGACGGGACGTGCCGTGCTGTGCTGGGCTGGACAAGTGGGCGATAAGCTTTTTACACATGTAACAATCGCTGAGCTTCTTAAAATATCATCTGCTCACATTGATAGGTGCAGTCGAGCCAACATTTCAGTTTTTCACTATCGAAACCCCGCTTACGAATTGTGAACCGCTATTTTTTGGTAACGCCAACGTAAACCCCGTCGAGTCTATCGTGGACCCCTGGGGGTCCATCTGGACCACTTTGGTTATCGCTGATCTACATCAGCATTATCTTTTTTCTCTTGATAAAACCGTCCAACGTTATTTTTTTTACTTATTCCACTTATTGTTAAAAGAAGGCTGAAAATTTGCAACTTCAGAAGGCTGTGAATCTGGGAAAGAGTAATAACACCAACTTTTTCTTCCTGATTCGTAATTTGCATGTCAGAATGTGTAAGTGAACTCAATTGTTTTCAAAATTGGAGGACGCAGCCTATCCGAAATATCAATAATATTCAATACCATAAATGGGGTTTTTGTATTCGAACTGTCATTTTGTTTTTATAGTAAATTTTGCTCTAAAATTCTCAATATCTTTATTTCATGTCCAATACATATTTTTGTTTAAAGCAATAACCGTTATACATAAATGCATTTATGATTATAACCTAATCAGCAATAATTCCATCTGCTCTTCCGATATCTGCTGAAAATGGATGTTTTCTCCAAAGGGCTAGTCAAAACTTCTCTGCACTATTTCAAATAGCAACTCAATTACAGTTTGTACCACGAGAAACGAGAATTTATACCGACAACAATTCATCCGATACAAAAGTTATTCGTTATTCTCTTTTGTGAAAATTACTTTGTTCTAGATCATAATTTCAGCTGACATCGCGAAAAGGTGGCATCGCCCGAGAATCTGAAAGTCTTATAGAATTTTATATTTTAACCATTCAACTTCTGCGAAGCAAGGAACTTTAAAGTTATCCCAGGTTTCATAACGATATTGAACTTTTGTTTGTGAAACTTATGAACAGTTACGGAACTTTGAGCCACATTTTCTTACCCTAATGTTAGTCTATCGGATACCGAGCCCTTCACAACATTTTTTTGAAAAATAATGATCATGTTACACGGAATGATGTCCACCATTAACAAATTTATTTATTGACAGACAAAAGCAAGCAATCATACGATTCTGGAGAATCATCAACAAAAAAATTCCAACCAGAGCATCAAAGAACTACCAGAAAAACAAAAAAATAAGCTCATATCACATCATTCTCATTTGCAAATTCTATTTCATTTCATTCCTGAACTTATATCATAAATTTAGAAACAATTTACTTTAAAAACTCCCCAGATTTAGAATATTCCACCAAAATATCCGCAGCATTCATAAGAACATTGACGAACTGAAAATAATTTTGAATCAATAATTTCGTGGAATTTTGCTTGCGGTATGGGATACTGAGCTGGGGAGCGATTGCTCATAGTCATTTAAAAGAGGTATTGCAGAAACAAATCCTCAAAATTAAATATGACAAAAAATGTAGCTATTCTTCGGATCTTATTTTTAGAGAGTCAAATGTTATGGATGTAAGGTAACGACCATCTTGACAGAGTGATC
Organism: Leptinotarsa decemlineata; assembly: GCF_000500325.1. Lineage (NCBI taxonomy): Eukaryota > Metazoa > Arthropoda > Insecta > Coleoptera > Chrysomelidae > Leptinotarsa > Leptinotarsa decemlineata. The sequence continues at coordinate 82,078 of NW_019290887.1, read as the reverse complement.
TGGATAGAGTCTGCGGAGTTCGAAGAGAAAATCCTGATATTTTATCCGTTTTTCCTTCTCTTTTCGGACGATATTCGTCTCGCCAGAACTGAAAACTCCACGACAAATATCGTTTTTTAGACCGTGTGAAATGTGTAATGCCACGTCAACGATAGGTTTGTTTTCTTGGCACTCAAGTTATTCGCTATCTCTGCACGATCAAACATAATCAAAATTGAAAAAACGATAGGAATATTTCAAATCACATGGATATAGGCATGGATTCCGAGGGGAATATTCTCATTCTTTTGTGTACACCAAATTGTTGTCCCTCAGGAACAATAATATCTAATAGTCATTCAATTTTCATTCGTTGAAGAACTTTTCATTATTCCTTCAATTAATTACAGTATTCTCACATCATTTGAAAAAAACAATAATTTCTTAGTGATAACGTTGGAGGTACGACTTCCTCTATGTACAGGGTTGGCAACGCTGTATGCCAAAATTAAGGGAAGAAGAATATTAATAAACTTTTATATTCAACTCATCTGTGATATAAATTTGATTTATTGTTTCCTTGGTGATTGTGTTCTTGGTTTTTTATGTTCTTGGTTTTTGTGTTCTGAGTGATGATATTGTGGTAGAGGAGATATACAAATCTGGAATTTTGTATTTGACTTGTAAGAGTCAGTCATACCCACGTCTACGTCAAAATGATGAATTCAAGTCGGGATCAAAAGCCCAATCGCCATTCTGCCTCTGGCAGTCATCCTTATTCCTCTATGATGAATGCGCGAGAGAAACAAAAGTACATAGAAAGTTTCGCTTTTCCTCGTTGCGATTTAATAGAAAAATATGAAATAGTGACCAAAATTGGACAAGGAACTTTTGGGTAAATATTCCATCTTTTTAAAAAAAAATAAACGAGGTACCTAATATTTACTTTCCTAACAGTGAAGTTTTCAAGGCAAGAGATAAGAGTAATCCTAAAAAATTCGTGGCTATGAAGAAGGTTTTGATGGATGATGAAAAACAGGGAGTAAGTAAGAGACTTTATATTTTTCACGAATTTTTACCTCTATGTTTGTTTTCAGTTTCCAATTACAGCTCTTAGAGAAATACGGATACTGCAGTTATTGAAACACGAAAATGTAGTAAACCTGATCGAAACCTGCAGAACAAAGCCTTCCCAGCACAACAATTATCGTTCAACGTTTTATCTGGTTTTCGATTTTTGTGAGCATGATCTAGCAGGTTTGTTATCAAATGTTAACGTTAAATTCAGTTTGGGTGAGATCAAGAAAGTTATGCAGCAACTTCTGAATGGACTTTACTTCATTCATAATAACAACATTTTGCATAGAGATATGAAAGCTGCAAATATATTGATGACCAAGAATGGAGTTTTGAAACTTGCTGACTTTGGGCTAGCTAGACCATTCAGTTCTAACAAAAATGGAGTAGCAAATAGGTAAGGAAACGGTTTCATATTTTGAAATTTACTTTTAGTGCAGTCTATTGTTTGTGATAAAGACAACCAGGCTGTTGTACTAAATGTGCATAACTACGGCTGTTTTCAAAATATAAGTGATTTATTTATGGAAGATGAAATTTATATTCAGGTCATAAGTAATTTTATAGTAATTTTTCACTCCATTCCTAATTTTTTTGTTTTTCATTCAGCGGATGCATTTTACTGAGTTATTGTTAGACTACCCAACACATACACTACTTTTACCCGCTGGAAAATCGATTCAGATAGGTCATGTTTCAAAATTTCAAATCCTTTAATGGGATATATGGTTGTTCACGTCAGGCAGAAATAAGTTGTTTTGGATATCATGAAAAATAAGAAATGAAACTTTCTATGTTTTTTTCAATTACTTGTATTTGTAACTAATGTTACTACAGTTTCGTTCTATAAGAATATTTTCAAACGAATACAATCATGTTTATTGTATCCATTTCATTCGTTTATTGTGTTCACTTGGAAGTGTTCTTCACTACAGTTACGTTAGTAACAAATACAAGTGGTAAAAAACATAAAATGTTTTATTTCTCATTTTTCATGATGATCTCCACGTAGTAACGGCTACATCCATCAATTTGTATACGATATATTCTTCAAGTACGTGAAAAATCAATTCTAAATAAAAATCTGAAATATATTAGTTTAATATGTTCTACTTACATTTACTTTTCCAGGATTAAATCTAAAAATAAATTTTAGGTAACCCTTGGGAAAAGTCAAGGTATCCAGTTCAATTGTTTTCGGAGAATGGTTACCGAAAATAACTTAACATTCTGTGAATTTAAAGTGAACCGTTCTGAACAAATTATAATTTACCTACATTGGAATTCCACGAACAAATGAAGTTTATATTAATTTTGATATCCTGATCGTAGTCAGTAAGTTAATGTAATGATTTCAAATCATATGTTATCCACTGTTATATCCTTGAAATGATTGATTCTCAAGATTTCATTCCCTTGTTACACAACTAGTTCTTTATTTGTAAAAGTTGAACCCTTCCTCAATATCTTTATTGGTGAATGTTACAAGTTCGGACTTCCTTTGCCTGAAATGGTGTTAAGATTCGAAATCTATACAAAAACTCAAATGAAAATGAGTTTAATGTTAAAATTATCAAAATCGCTAAAAATATAACTGATATATTCGGTTAAGTTAGATAAACCAGAAGTGATAAAAAATAAATTCAGGTAAAGTGAACGGTAAACATTGTAAGAATTCTAATTTGTAACAATACAAATTACCTAACCTAACGCTGAGGCGTTCGCAGAATCTGTCTCAGGTGGGGGAACAAACCCCCCATGAGCAGGTTAGCAAACGTTTGCGCTTAAGTAATGATTCACTGAAACCAGAGGCGAAAAAGCCCTGCACGACTGAATCTAAGGCATCGTCAGGTGTAGCTGACTTGCAAAAACCCTCATATGGAAAGGTTGTCGTGGGTATCAAGGTGAGAATCTTGCAACTTCCTCATCTTGCGACTACCTCTTTAACAGAGCACATACTTTGTGCCTGCCCCGCTGGGGACCGAATCAAGTGTTGGGTACGGCAGAGCCGTATACTCACCATACAAACTGATCGGCTTCGTTAAGAAGCTGGAATTATTTGGTCGAGTGTGAATAGGTGTGAGCCACAATGAACCCTTGCGGGTTGCGGTGGAGGGTCCAATAGACCCACTCACTTTGGACCTAACCTCACCTAACCTACCATTGAAATTTTTTGATATTGGGTTGAACTATAAACCACAATTGTTTTCGATAATAACTGAACTATTCACGACAATGCATACTATCTAAATCTAAATGTCACTTGGGCAATTTCACCATTATACTGTGTAGAATATGTTTCAGATAATGTCAGCAAAATTCACAAAACTGCGTATGCCATAAGTACAAAGTGTGATGATCACCTGTTTGTAATATGTGAATAATAATGATTTTTCTGGAGTTGAGGCTCGAAAAAAGTAGTCTCAAAAATAAATAAAATCACTAATCCAAACAATACATAATTTTCCATCACCCTCACAACCCACATCTATGAATCACTTCATAACACACATTTCAGGTACACAAATCGGGTTGTTACTTTATGGTATCGACCGCCAGAACTTCTTCTTGGAGAGCGTAATTATGGTCCGCCAGTTGATTTGTGGGGTGCCGGTTGTATCATGGCTGAACTGTGGACACGTATTCCAATAATGCAAGGAAATAGTGAGCAGCATCAGCTTACTCTGATATCTCAACTTTGTGGTTCAATAACTACACAAGTATGGCCTGGAGTGGAAAATTTGGATCTGTTTAAGAAAATGACGTTGCCTCGGGAGCAAAAGAGGAAAGTAAGTATATTCGATATTTTTTCTTTTTTATCGCTTTCTATTCATTTCACATAGTTCGTTTTCATTTGAAAGGAAAGAAAAGGACATAAAAAAAGAGAAGAAGAAGAAGATTTCATTTATATTTGAAAGTAGCATCATTTCTGTCTCATGTAATGTGAAAGATATTTTATAATTATTCAATATTACATCAGCAATAGCTGATGACTAATTTGGAAAAGTAATTTTCGTTAATCCTAATCTCTTTGTAATAAACACACTTGATGGTTGAGTGCAAAAAAAACTAAAATAGGGGTGAAGTTGTATCATGCCAGCAAGTAATGGTCATTTAT
>NW_019290887.1:50036-64273 GCF_000500325.1 Leptinotarsa decemlineata | reverse complement strand
TGTTTCTATATCAAGACACTCAATAACTTTCATATTTGTATAATTTCCTGGACCCGGATGTCACGCAGGTAGCTATAGCTGCCTCCGTGGTGATTTTGATAGTTTTCTTGTGAACACGAGATCTATCAACTGAAACCACAAATGTGCGGTTGGCTCCTGTTGGTGGCTCCGTGCATTTGTATTTCTATCTTTTGGTAACCAAGAGTTGCCCATCCTCACACTTGGCTGCACCATACTGATGATGGGCCAAAATCCCAAAATACGTGTTTATTATTAACTTCTGCATCTATATCAAAATACTCAATAACTTTCATATTTGTATTATTTCCTGGACCCGGATGTCACGCAGGTAGCTATAGCTGCCTCCGTGGTGATTTTGATAGTTTTCTTGTAAACACAAGATCTATTAACTGAAACCACAAACGTGCGGCTGGCTCCTGCTGGTGGCTCCGTGCATTTGTATTTCTTTCTTTTGGTAACCAAGTGTTGCCCATCCTCACACTGCGCCATACTGATGATGGGCCAAAAGCCCGAAACACGTGTCTATGGTTTGCCACTAAAACATACTACAAATACACTTTATTCCTGAAAACATTTCGATCCTGAAAAATCTGAATTTGTCTCACTTCTCATGGAAACACCTCGGTATCTTCCGTAATTATTGAAGTAGATTTTTGTTCGGTTTTGACATCAAAACACGAACCCGTCCTAGAAAATCAGAATTGACTTTTGTTTTTAAATAAATAATTAATGTTTAATTTTGGGTAAGGAAAGTTATTCTTTCTCGCAAAGTCAAAATGTTTTTGTGGCGAAAAATTGTATGTTGTTCAAAACTCTTTCGAAGTAGAACTTTCAAAATCAAAACAATCAGTTTCAATTGATTTGATTGTTAACAATTTTATATTTTTGTTCCTGCTATCAAACTTCCCTCTAAGCGAACACATTTTTCTATGCGCCTATTATTTCCTCCAGCTCTTCTCAGGTCTCTAGGTGTGATCTGTCTATACCTACGCTGTATAAATCTTGGACGGAGATCTTCCCTATTTGTTGGCCTAGGTAGGTTCATATTCAAGGAAACCCTTGTTATATCACTATTGTAAACTGGTGAATCATCTAACTGAAAAATCATATTGAGTCTCACATCTAAAAATGTCTTGCATCGAAAAATACATTTTCGAGAAAATCAACAAATTGTTGTCCGTTTAGATTTTGATTTAAAAAAATGGCCCCGAAATAGTTCTGTTCAGAATACCACACTCATTAATTTTCTGGAATATTTGGTCTGTAAAATTCACCACCCAATTCGGATTTTGTCCAGCCCAAAATCTCATGTTCTGGGAAGATACAAACCATTCGTGGTGAAGGAAGCCTCATCACTGTATAAGGTATACTTCAAAAAATGCCTGTCATTGAGATAATTTCCCTGCATCCATACGGCGGATTTCATCTCCTTCGTGCAAGGTATTTTAATAAAGGACCCCGCACATTTCTTATGAGAAATGACTTGCCGTAAATTTTGATGTAATTTTGATCTGCTGTAGTTCTTGATGTGCTGATTGAAAGTATCCACTGCCAAAGCACAGTTTTCGATATGTGAACCTTTGATTGTTTCTATTTTTGCGTTATTTGCTCAACAATCCCAGAACTATCACTTCTGGTTGAGATAGAATTTGAATGTTCTGCACCCAGAATTAGTTGTGAAAATGTTCTTCCTTAGTTATATAAGATGCCGCCATCGTTAATTTTTCATATACTGTTCCACACTATCTCGATAATCTGAGAATGTGGTGTTTTGACATTTTCCTCATTAAGGTGGTACCTACCTCAATTACCTCAATTATTACGGAAGATACGAGGGTGTTTCAATGAGTGGAAGATACTGAGGTGTTTCCATGAGAAGTGAGACAAATTCAGATTTTTCAGGACTGAAATTTTTTCAGGAAAAAAGTGTATTTGCAGTTCGTTTCAGTGGCCATGGACACGTGTTTCGGGCTTTTGGCCCATCATCAGTATGGTGCAGTGTGAGGATGGGCAACATTTGGCTACCAAAAGAAAGAAATACAAATGCACGGAGCCACCAGCAGGAGCCAGCCGCACATTTGTGGTTCCAGTTAATAGATCTTGTGTTTACAAGAAAACTATCAAAATCACCACAGAGGCAGCTATAGCTACCTGCGTGACATCCGGGTCCAGGAAATAATACAAATATGAAAGTTATTGAGTATCTTGTTATAGATGCAGAAGTTAATAATAAACACGTGTTTTGGGCTTTTGGCCCATCATCAGTATGGTGCAGCCAAGTGTGAGGATGGGCAACTCTTGGTTGCCAAAAGAAAGAAATACAATGCACGGAGCTAAAAAGATTTTCATTTTTTTCCTAACCGAATCCCCAAAAAACCACTCTTCTTTCTCTCCAAACAATATGAAAAAGAAGTGTTATTGAGTGTCTACGATTAAATTCAAAAAGGGAAGATGAGTTGGAACAGCATTCAGGAAAATTGATGGCAAACCGCGAAAACGTGTTTCTGGCTATTGGCCTTATTAGCGCGGTGTAGCCAAATGCAAAGATGGACAACACTTGGTTGTCGAAAACGGGAAGACAGCACAAACAAACGTAGTCAAAAACAGGAGACTACCGCATATTCCTGATTCTAGTTAGGAGACCTAGAATTCCTAGTATATCCTAACATTACCACGGATGCAGCTACAGCTACCGGCTCCTGTTGTTGACTCTGTTCGTTTGTGCTATCTTCCCGTTTTCGACAACCAAGTGTTGCCCATCTTTGCACTTGGCTACACCGCGCTGATGAGGCCAACATCGCGGTTTGCCATCAATTTTTCTTGATGAATGCTGTTCCAACTAATCATTCCTATTCAGTCATATATATATGACATGCTAAAGGTTGCCCCTTTCCTCTCATGCAGACCTAAAACTTTTTAGGGACGTGTGGCAGATACCCAACGGAAAAACAACAACTAACCCAGCTAATGCCGCGCAGACAGTTGAAGTAAAACCATCAGGCACCTGTGCAACATCTTCGACTTGGAAGATTCGTCGCAAGTTATTTCCCACTATGAAAAGCAGAAATTAATTTCGTTTGGTCGATGCGACCAACCGATAGCCGATTTCGGGTTACTTGCCCCATACCGGGCATGGTCTCTTCAGAACGGTGTCAACCGTCTGATGATATATATACAGTAGAATTCATATATAACGACTATCCGTTTACAGCGACGATAATGTTCACTTAAGTTTAGTTTCATATTTAGTTATTGAGAAAATATACCATTTAGTGCGACTCCGGTTTAAGCGACCAACCGCTTATAGCGACCGTTTTTCAAGATAATACATCCGGTTAATACGTCGCGCAATGTTTTATTTACACAATCTGCGGACCAATACTTCGGCGCACTCCCTCTTCTTAGGTACCTCTATTGCAAGGTACTACTAACAGGTAGTATTCTTAGGAACCTCTATTGATTGGTACTACTAACAAATATCAATAGATTGATTTTACGCCAGAGGTTCCAGTATGAAGTCTTTGTCACTTGTTGTAAGGCCATAAAGTTCGACAAAATGAATTCTGTGAAGCGAAAGTATGTATATAAGTTCCAGTAGCTTGACTGCATTAACCTTGCTCGATTTCATATCATTTCTAGAAACATGTGAATTCGTTTTCCGATGGCATTTCAGGTTAGCTTCCCAAATTTCTACCACTGCAGTTGTCGGTTGATTGGTCAAACCACCAACAATGACATAAAAACTTGGCAAGTTGACTTGGTTGTCACACCAATACGTGGTTCCACTTATGTATCGCTTGCGTTTACGCAGTTATTTCTATTAAGTACTTTTCTTGGTTTTTCTTATTTTGTCTTCAATCGAGGACCGCCTGCCCGGTACTGACGATGCCCAATAGGCTGAAACAGCTGTAAACCAAACATGAAATGATATCAGAATTTAACGTAGCATCTGAATATGTAATGATATACAGGGCGTTCTATTTTAAAAAATGGAATTTTGGTCTGTAGCACCTTTACCAAATCTCCTGTATATTTAAAAATTATATCAAAATATAGCTCTCATGAACTCCTAAAACTTTTGTATGAAACATATATATTGCTACATATAAATATATTGCTCTATTTTTTTAATGGCCGTTATTTTCCACTCGGGCGTATTTGACCAGGCTCCTCCTGTTAATTGGCAGGAGCTTCGTCGGGGGGCGCAGCGGTCTTGCTTAGCGTACATAAACATTCTTCATATTCATCAAAATTCTTATAGAACTGATGACCTCATCGACATCCTTCCTGGTTACTGGCGTAGGGGGCCACCAGTCCCCTCAATTATTCTTTAATTTCGATATTCATGCAATCGTGACGTTATTTATTTTACTACACCTCCACTCCGACCACAACATCCACGTGCCAACTTTGAGGGCGGTCGTTATCGGCACAATCATCCTTTCTCGCGGTCGGAGAGTAAGTCACCGAAAACGGCAAATTATAACAGTATAATAAGATGAATTTATTTTGACGCTACTAATGACAGTAATGACTTAATTTTTGATGTTCTGTTATCATTGTTTTTCGAAATTTCGAAAGGAGAAGTGAGTATTTTGTAAAATATAGCATTCAGACGACTTTTCTTAATGAACGAATACATTTTTTGTAGATATCTTACCAACATTTCAAAAGCTGGCCCTTCCCAAGAGTCCCATATTGTTACTATAGGTAAAACTGATGAAATCTAGAATGAGGATGAGAATGGAAGATAGTGATAATCAGAGTATGAATAAGCTAAATTCTGAGAGTCAGAAAACTAACAACAGTGACAAGAAAAATTATAAGAAGTATGGAGAAATTAGTAACAGTGATATTGAAGAGTATCCACCTAAAATGAAGGCTTCTGATGTACAAAGAAAATGATATCCGCAAATACTCAAAAAGGATTTGATGACAAGGAAAGTACAATAGTATTTTCTGTAAAATTTGTCATGCCAGAATTGTTAGAGGCAAGTGTCACATCGATCGACATGAAAAAAACCAAGAAAGCTGCTTGGAATAATGTAAGAATAAATGAAATTCTCGTTCAAAAATTTATTTTTCGTTTATATAAAAATGTATATTTTTATTCAAGAGTGTTTTTTTTGTTTTAATGTTTCATTTTGAACGAATGTTTCAGGTGAATTTCAAAAGATTATTTTTCATTCAAAATTAGGTAATTTGAATTACCCGCCTCTCAAGGTCAATTTTTATATGACGTCATTGACTTACTGATATCGCAAAAAGTACAACCTAAAAAATTTAGTAATCTAGTACTTTATATCTGAATCTGGTACGAAAAATAGTTCAAATCTAGTACAATAAGTTTCAACCCAGGAACATCACCACAGAATAGTAAACAATTGTTTACTATTCTGTGTGTTTACTATTCTGTGACCGACATCTGCTACCGCAGTTGTCGGTTGATTGGTCAAACCACCAACACTGACATAAAAACATAGCAAGTTGACTTGGGTGTCATACCAATAGGTGGTTCCACCTATGTTTCGCTTGCGTTTACGCAGCTATTTTGATCAAGTACTTTCTTGGTTTTTCTCATTTTGTCTTCAATCGAGGACCGCCTGCCCGGTACTGAGGATGCCCAATAGGCTGAAACAGTTGTCTACCGGTGGCTTTTAAATTGAAATCAATATGGGGAATGATCAAAGAGTACTTATCTATGCCGATAGTGACCGCTCACAAAGAAGGTACGCGAACGCCATTGTTGGAGGTGGAACTCATGTTGTGTATGTCCGTCGTTTTCTAACGTGCATGCAAATGTTGAAAAAGTGATTATAAACATTGTTTTAGTGTATTCGAATAAATAGTGCTACCATTCACGCTGGTTGGAGGCCGAGGTGGACCGGATGTCCACGTGGGACGGCTAAAGTGAAATAATTATATAATACCTACTCTCATTCACGCCGGTTGGAGGCCGGGGTGGACCAGATGTCCACGTGAGAGTAGGATTGCAATAATAATCTTTTATGAGAAAGTCGTAAAATTTATATCACGAGAAGAGATAAATCTAATTAAGAAAACAGAAGTCTTGGATACACCATGATTCACAATCAGACCAAGCTGTAACCATTCGAATCGAGCTGGCTAAATGCGCCTATCTGGAAGCAAAGGCCAAGAACTTTGAGTGAAGTGAAGTGAGATATGAGGTTAAGTTCATGTGTTCTTAGTTTTTGTGTTGTGAATTATGATATAGTGGTAAAGGAGATATACAAATCTGTATTTTTTTAATTTTACTTGTAAGAGTTAGTCATAGCCACGTCTATGTCAAAATGATGAATTCAAGTCGAGATCGAGAACCTAATCACCATTCTGCATCTGGAAGTCATCCTCATTCTTCTATGATGAATATGCGAGAGAAAGAAAAGTACATAGAAAATTTCGCTTTTCCTTATTGTGATTTAACAGAGAAATATGAAAAAGTGGCCAAAATTGGACAAGGAACTTTTGGGTAAATATTTTATCTTCATTAGAAAATGAACTAGATATCTATTGTTTACTTTCCTCACAGAGAAGTTTTCAAGGCAAGAGATAAGAGTAACCCCAAAAAATTTGTGGCTATGAAAAAAGTTTTAATGGACAATGAGAAAGAGGGAGTAAGTGACTAAATGATCCCATATTCTTTACCAATTTTTACCTCTATACTTGTTTTTAGTTTCCGATTACAGCTCTTAGAGAAATACGAATACTGCAGTTATTGAAACACGAAAATGTAGTAAACTTGATCGAAATTTGCAGAACAAAGGCTTCCCAACATAATAGATATCGTTCAACGTTTTATCTGGTTTTCGATTTTTGTGAGCACGATCTAGCAGGTTTGTTATCCAATGTTAACGTTAAATTCAGTTTGGGTGAGATCAAGAAAGTTATGCAGCAACTTCTCAATGGACTTTACTACATTCATAATAACAAAATTTTGCATAGAGATATGAAGGCTGCAAATGTATTGATAACCAAGAATGGAGTTTTAAAACTTGCTGACTTTGGGCTAGCAAGAGCATTCAGTACCAGCAAAAATGGAGTACCAAATCGGTAAGGAAATGGTTTCATACTTGAAAATTTATTTTCAGAGCAGTCTAGTGTTTGTGTCAAGTCAACCAGGCTGTTGTACCGAGTATGCAACTACGTTATTATTAAGCTACCCTACTAAAGATAAATGATATTTTGGGTTAGGCATAGACTCTTTTTTCCAGCTAGAGAATCGATTCAGATAGTAGAGTTTTTCAAAATTTCAAATTCTTCCACAGAATATATGGCTGTTCACGTAAAGCAGAAATAAATTGTTTTGGTATATTCTTCTAGTATGGGAAAGCTTCTATTCCTGTCTATAAGCTGGCAGAACCAAACTGAATTCCTTGACGATTTCGAAAATTTGAATTATAAATAAAACCATCAATCTTGGCTTAGTGATAATATGTGAAAAAATCAGCAAATAATCATATTGCCCCAGAGACAGATTCATTCTCCCTATGTAGACAATCTAACAATATATTGGGGCTCCTCAAGACGATCAGTTGCAAGGCCAAGCTTCGAAATCGATTGCCTGAAAGAGGTTCGTCTTCTGTCTCTCACTGCAGCTTTCACTGCAAGGGAGCTAGAGGAACTTTTGATCCAACACCATCAGCGCAGTTTCAACACACCACATATCTAGCCTTGCAGTAAAAGACAGATGATGAATCTCTTTTAGACAATCAATGTGAAAGTTTGGCTTTGCAACTGATTGCCTTGGGGAGTCTCTTTTATCATTGATATACGAGGACTGAGTTTTCTGTCGATCCCATAGATGGATCTTCATAGTGGGAAATGTCAACGCCTTTATTTACAGCGTAAAGAGAGTTTAAAATAAATTCTGAGATATATTGCTTTCAAACTGAAATTATCTAGCAACAATTATGCTCTACCTAAAACATGTTCATTTATGAAAAGCATTCTCCTTTCTCCCAAATTGTTTTAAATTAAAACAGAGTATACTATAGACCTTTTTTGTCTTTCTGATATAAAAGTTTGTGATTCGTCATAATCCACTGCCTTGAATTGATATTTATTTCTTTATATCTTACTTATTAATATCTTTATGACATTTCAATTGTTATTATCCACAATCGTCTTTAGGTGAAACCTGGACTATTCCTGATAATGCAGATTATTTATGGATCACTTGGTTGCTCTCACCATCTTGATTGGTGTAGAGATTAAGAAGGGATAGTTTTTAATAACCGCATTATACTGTAATATATGTCTCAGAGCAAAAAGTATAATGTCAGAGAAATTTACAAAATTGCTTATAAAATAACCTACATTCATACGCCGTGAGTACAAAATGTGATAATCACCTGTTGGTGTTGATTCTTATAAAGTTGAGGTTGATAAAAAGTATTCTAAAAAATAAATAAAATCACTATTCCAAACAATACATAATTTTACGTCCCTCTCACAATCTACATCCATAAATCACTTCATAACACACATTTCAGGTTCACAAATCGGGTTGTTACTTTATGGTATCGACCGCCAGAACTTCTTCTTGGAGAACGAAATTATGGTCCACCAGTTGATTTGTGGGGTGCCGGATGTATCATGGCTGAAATGTGGACACGTTCCCCAATAATGCAAGGAAATAGTGAGCAGCAGCAGCTTACTCTGATATCTCAACTTTGTGGTTCAATAACTCCACAAGTATGGCCTGGAGTGGAAAATCTGGAGCTGTTTAAGAAAATGGAGTTGCCTCAGAAGCAAAAGAGGAAAGTGAGTATATTTGATTTTTTGTATCACATCATATTCGTTTTGAATGTTTCATTTTTATTTGACAGTGGTATCAGTTCAGTCTTATGTAATCTGGTAAATATTTTATAAATATGTCTGAAGACTATCAAGGAGAGATACATACCTCCTAGAAAATAATATTTCAAAATAAAATCTCAAAATATTCATATTTACCTACACCCTATAGTAAAACCAATAATGATTGAGAGTAAAGCGCGTTGTCACATCTAAATTTTACGTTACCAGTTTATTGCAGAATCAGAATATAGTAAGCAGTAGAGTTGTAGGTTGTAGCAAATTATAGGTAATACACAATACTAGTACGATTAAAAGGTATTATTTATGACAAAAATCAGTAATGAGCTTGTAATGAGTAATACTTATTGTTCAGAATACCACACTCATTAATTTTCTGGAATATTTGGTCTGTAAAATTCACCACCCAATTCGGATTTTGTTCAGCCCAAAATCTCATGTTCTGGAAAGATACAAACCATTCGTGGTGAAGGTAGCCTCATCACTGTATAAGATATACTTCAAAAAATGCTTGTCATTGATATAATTTCCCTGCATCCATACGGCGGATTTCATCTCCTTCGTGCAAGGTATTTTAATGAAGGACCCCGCACATTTCTTATGAGAAATGACTTGCAGTAAATTTTGATGTAATTTTGATCTGTTGTAGTTCTTAATGTGTTGATTGAAAGTGTTCACTGCCAAAGCACAAATATGTACAGTTTTCGATATGTGAACCTTTGATTGTTTCCATTTTTGCGTTATTTGCTCAACAATACCAGAACTCTCACTTCTGGTTGAGATAGAATTTGGATGTTCTGCACACAGAATTAGTTGTGAAAATGTTCTTCCTCAGTTATATAAGATGCCGCCATCGTTAATTTTTCATATACTGCTCCACACTATCTCGATAGTCTGAGAATGTGGTGTTTTGACATTTTCCTCATTAAGGTGGTACCTACCTCAATTACCTCAATTATTACGGAAGATACGAGGGTGTTTCAATGAGAAGTGAGACAAATTTGGATTTTTCAGGACTGACATTTTTCCAAGGGGAAAGTGTATTTATAGGTTATTGGTAGACCTGATTACGAATCTGAAGGAATTTTGAGTATATTTTACCCCCTAGTATGTTTTACCGTGAAAATGGATTGTTCCATCGCGAGTGGCGGGCAGTGTATATCACTTTGGCCAACTCCATTCAGGAAGTATGTGCATTTTGAACGTTTTCATCAGTCCTGAGAGTTTCATTATTCTACCTCAATTATTACGGAAAATACGGGGGTGTTTCCATAAGAAGTGATACAAATTCGTATTTTTCAGGAGTGAAATTTTTTCAGGGAACGAGTGTATTTATAGTAGATTGGTAGATCTCATCACGAATCTGAAAGAATTTTGAGTCTATTTTACCCCCTACTATGTTTTACCGTAAAAATGGGTTGTTCCATCGAGAGTGGCGGGCAGTGTATATCACTTTGGCCAACCCCATTCAGGTGGTATGTGCATTTTGAACGTTTTCATCAATCCTGATAGTTTCATTATTCTACCTCAATTATTACGGAAAATACGGGGGTGTTTCCATAAGAAGTGAGACAAATTCGGATTTTTCAGGACTGAAATTTTTTCAGAAAAAAATGTATTTGTGGTAAGTTGCTAGTCCTGATTACGAATCTGGATGAATTTTGAGCCTATTGTACCTTCTAGTATGTTTTACCGTAAAAATGGGTTGTTCCATCGCGAGTGGCGGGCAGTGTATATCTTTTCGACCAACCCCATCCAGGTGGTATGCGCATTTTGAAAATGTTCATCAGTCCTGAGAGTTTCATCATTCTACCTCAATTATTACGGAAGATACGAGGGAGTTTCCATGAGGAATGAGACAAATTGGGATTTTTCAGGACTGACATTTTTTGAGGAGAAAATTGTATTCATAGTAAATTGGTAGACCTGATAACGAATCTGAAGGAATTTTGAGTCTATTTCACCCCCTGGTATGTTTGACCGTAAAAATGGGTTGTTCCATCGCGGGTGGCGGGCAGTGTATATCACTTTGGCCAACCCTATTTTGTTGGTATGTGCATTTTGAAGATTTCTATCAGTCCTGAGAGTTTCATCATTCTACCTCGATTATTACGGAAGATACGGGGGTGTTTCCATGAGAAGTTACAGGTGTCAGTGCAGCATTCTTCACTGAAGTTACTCCTGCATATGCTGTTGGTGATACAACTGCCGCAATAGGTTTTCAATTATTGGAACAATTCAATTATCCTGCACTGACACCTGTCGGATATAATCCAACGCCCTTCGTGGTATTAGCCAGGGGAGTAGTTGTTTTCTGTAGGTGTCAGTTCATTAACCTACAGTGTAAGGAGTTGAGAGTGGTCTGATCGAAATGTTCCTTAAGATTTTAGAATTGAGATGATTTGATTTATAGCCAGTCTTCAAGTATGCCCACTGACTATATGCAAAAAATTGATGGTTAATTGCAACAAAAACTAAAATAGGGCAAGGGTTGCGAATCATGTAAGCAAGTAATTGTCAGTTCTCACTAGTAGAATAATGTACTCATTACTTGACTTGATTCTGTAGGGATCTTCAGCATTTTTTTAGGCCAGGTTTAAGTGTTCTGCTAGACCAATATACAGTGCCCCTAGTACTTCGTTTAGCAGGGAGAATTTGTTATAGGCAAAAAACACGTCAATTTAGATATCGAGGGGGAACCAGTGTCAGTGGTATTTTACCTTTAACCCTGTTACCCCTAACTACCCCCACNTTAATTGTAACTGACGCCAAGAAGCAACTGTGTGCCCTTATCTCACTTTCAGCTGAATCAAAAAACTCTATGTAAAAAAGAGACATAAACATACCGTTATTGAGTCAGTAGCAGCGATTCCATAAATTTTTGCATTTTGTTATAATTCATTTCCTTTTTGTCCTATTTTACGAGAACGGATCAACCAATTTCAGTTTTCTAAACTGTTAAACCTAAAATACCACTGGCACTGGTTTTAAACTTCCCCCTCGATATCTAAATTGACGTGTTTTTTTCCTACAGCAAATCCTCCTGGCTAAACGAAGTACTAGGGGTGGGGGTTTTGAAATGAAGGCACTGTATAATCTGTTGGAAAGAGGAACCATCATGCATATTTCTTATTCACATAAGATTTGTATCATAATCATGGAATAGACTTTTTCAGGTGGAATCAATACAGATAAAAAACTTTTTTCACTTTATTTATTCAGGTGAAAGAACGTCTTACCCCATACTTGAAGGATCCATATGCCTGTGATCTACTTGATAGGCTCTTAGTACTCGATCCTTCCAAACGTGATAACGCAGACACGGCCCTCAACCACGATTTCTTTTGGACTGATCCCATGCCCTGCGATCTAGGTAAAATGTTGGCCAACCACACGCAGAGTATGTTTGAATTTTTAGCCCCTGCGAGGCGTGCAACGCAAATGAGGCACCATTCGATACCTAGGCCATCTACATCTACTATTCAAGACAGTGGATATCAGGATAGAGTTTTCTAGTGGAAAGTTGGTGTTATGCTATGTGACGTTGTAGGATTGTAATGGAATAGACTGAACTGGTGCATTGTTCAGAGACTGAAATATCAAAGTGATACGTAACAGGTCAGCCAAAATGTAATCCTGCTTAGCTGTATTCCATTATCAAACATCCTATTGAATGAATGTGAAAATAGAACCAGTATGAGCAAAGCAGTAGTGCAATTTTTTACTTGAAATTGATATGGCGAAAATTTGAAACACATGACATTCAATACTTATCAGAGGTAATGTTTTTGTTACTGTCAGTGTTTTAAGGTAGAAAAATCCATACATAGTTTTTTTTAAAGGTTAATAAACAAAGTATTTTGCCTGCTACTTGTGAAACTATCAACTATACCTAAAATTATTGAAAAATGGTAATAACATTATTCACGGTTGTATCAATAAATATCGTGATACCGACTCTAGTAAGCATATTACCAACTGTTACAAATTGGAACAATATCTATAGGGGTATGGTTCGAAAGTAATCAAATGCTAACCAAAAGTAAACAGAAATTTTGACAGCCATTATCTGAAATGAATGAAATTTTATTCTTTTCGTATGTTTTTCAATGTATGATGTAGAATTGTGTTATTGAAAGAGGACTGATAGCTTTGAACCCGAAAATAATAAACTTTGTCATTAAAGTTGACGTCTGAAGCAGTGTTAGAATATTTCAGTCACTCCACTCTTTATCCTACATTTGATTAAGTTACTCTCATTATATTCAATATAATAGTATTGACATTTGGCGACCGTACAATATATACCATTCACTTGGTTGACATTTGCTTCACAGATTTTCAGAAAACCATTTTCCAAATGTCATCAATTTTTTTTTGAATATGACAGCAGCGGTTAGTTTTTGAAACACGAAACATTCACTAAGAATGTAGACCAAATTTAATCAAATGCTAACCTATACTGATCGGAAGTTTTGACAGTGGTTTCCGGAAAAACCATTAAAGGTTGGTTATCTTCGGAACACAAGTATTTATTTATAGGTTATTTGTTATATTTGTACAATGCGGAGTAAATGAAGAATTTTTTTGTTAGAAAATTACTCTTAATGTTTCAATGGAATGTTATTGAGAGAAAACTGATACTTTTGATGTCCTAAATATTCCTAAATGAAGAACTTCATTGATTTCTAAACCGAAGCAGGGTACCAAAGTTAGATTATTTCAAACTATATTATATAGGCAAAAATTAGAGTATCTCTACTCTACTCAAGGTCTAAATGTGATTGTTCACTGCTATTATACTCATTCTGAAGGTATGCATTGGCATGTGGCCACCATACAATGTTTGCTATGGTTGACTTTTGGTTCACTGATTTTCAAGAAACCAGGTTCAAAACATCACCACTTTTTTATGAATATGACAGCAGCGGTTACTTTCGAAATGCCTAATGAAGATTTTGGTTACTTTTGGGTCATACTCTTAGTTACAAGACAAAATTGAATATTTTGACATAATTAACATAATGACTTCTATCATCTGTCAATAATGATGTTTTCTGAGAACTTACTCTACGTTATTCTTGAACACAAGTATACTGATGCTTCTCTTGTACTAGTTAGGGGAGCAATATGTTAATCTAACTGGTACAAGAGAAGTATCAGTATATTTGTGTTTTGTTGACTCACTAAAGCAATTCAAATCAAAGATAGAGTGGATGTAAACATTGACATGTCCTACGCACGTGATATTGAAAATCCCAAAAATTGGCCAGGGTCGTATTCAGAACCAACATCTTGTTGATCGCAAATGCTATATCATACTTAGGAAAACTTTTTTATAATAACGAGTGAAATGCACAAGTTTTGCAGTTTAACGG
>NW_019290887.1:0-45974 GCF_000500325.1 Leptinotarsa decemlineata | reverse complement strand
AGATATAGTAAGGTCAATTCGAGTGAGTGAACAAAGCACCCACGTCGAACCGACCGGCTACCGACCGACCAAAATAGTGAAGATACGATTTCTCCCACCGGCCATGACTCAGTCCGACAGCTGTAATAATAATCTCGACAAGCATTTCGATAAATATTCCTTAATTTCATATTCCCACACTACTCCGTTCCAAAGATTCTGCCGATTCTGGCAGAAGGAAAAGTAGCAACTAGAAGAACCAGAGAGCATAACCGGTGTCAGAATCACATCAAAAAACGCAGCCATTGAATGATACCAGAGAATCAACTTGAATTCTTTTTTTTCTAGAGATATATGAAGGAAACAAAAAATTTACAAATAATATTCATAATCTATTTTTATTCTCAGAGATTTTGAAAATCTGTTCATACTAACTTTGCCGCAGGAACTTTCATTGGGTTATCAGAATAGGTATATTATATCTAAGTACAATAGCTGATTTTCTGATACTGCATTTTTATTTGAATAAATAAAGCACCAAATACCTTGAATGTGTTGATTTCACAACTCTTTAATATTGCTAGATAGGTTTTCCTGCCACACAACCCCCAGAAGTTCAAAAAACCCTGAACCAACCTATTTGTCCTCTTACGGAGTCAATCAGAATAAAAAAGGTGAATATCGGTATTTAAAATGAATGAGCAGGTGTTGAATCATGCAATAGAACTTCAAAATAATATAAAAATATTCCACAATTCAGCTGAGACACTTATACTCACAGAGACTAATTTGAATACTCCTGCATAAATCACAAAAGTATTTATTGAACAACTTTTAAAATTTGAAGGTAAAAACTTCGTTGAATTTATTTATGGAATGATTTGTGATATTGATGACTCCACTTACTTAATGTATTGATATTAATACGACCAAGGTTTCGGTTTTTACACCATTCCCAAGTATTCTAACACTACTGGCCTAATAGAAATATCGGAGTATATATACCCAAGAATAGGTAATAAGATATATACCTACATTCATAAGTACCAACTACATAAACTTCAAACTGATTAATTGCGTTGTCATCTTTATAAATTCAAAAGTGGAGTGGATTTTTCAATCAAAATGCTTCAGTATAAATTGAAAGGTAAGTATTTTTGAATCATGAAGCTTCCAAAGGATGGAAGAAAGCAATTTGGTTCAAAATAAACTCTTAACAAAGATGTGTAGAACGTGTACAGTAGTTACTTTCAGATACAAACTAGAAGGAATAAAAGCCTTCCCAAAAACTAATCTCCTAAAAAATATCCCCTATCAATTCAAACCAAGATCTCTGGGATCAAAATCAAATAACCATTATGAATGGTTTACATACTTACTTAGTCATCGTGATAGAGACGTTAAAACAGTGAATCAGGTTATATTCTTATATCTAGAGGGAAGTGTTTTTCAAACAGCTCCTCGGTAATGAAGACTTCTTGGTTACCTGTCTTGAAGAAAAATATAGATAGTGATAGCCGACCAATATCAGAAAACACCTTGTTCTCCATGAAATGTTTCAGAAGTCAATCAACATTGACATATTTCACATTTCAAAACTTCTTTGACGTACATCAACATTTAAAACATAAAGAAAATCAGTGAATTAATTTTATAGTATATCATGACATCAAATTCCATTTTCTCTACCTTGTATTAAAATACAGAATCAAGTAGATTTACTTTCTTTGCTATTAGCATAGTAATCAAATATTCGGACCCATCTAAGACAAACAAATGAAACCATTATGACTTTGACCCAAAATTATTCTATTTTGTTATTTATTATTTTTTACACAGTAATCTGAATTGATATAAATGTGAAATACAAAGGAAAGTAATTATCTGAACAGACTATCCAAACTGATATTCATGGATACACTTGAAATTTAATAGTGAAGCACATAGAAATAATGAATAGATATGCACATAAATAATTACGGAGTATATTATGAAAATATCATCATTTTGCTAATTCATTTGACAACCAATCAAGTCCTTCATACAATCCATTCCCTTGTGTAGCACATGTAGCCTGAATGAACCACCTACGATTTCGCAAAGTATTCAGTTTGAGCTTGTCGGTCAGTTCTGCAGTGGACATGGAATTTGGTAGATCCTGTTTGTTGGCAAAAATCAATAAAATGGAATCTCTCAAGTCTTCTTCTCCAAGCATATTGTGCAATTCTTGTTCTGCTTCTGCAATACGGTCTCTATCATTAGAGTCTACCACAAATATTAGACCATCAGTATTTGAAAAATAGTGCCTCCATAACTTTCTTATTTTCGTTTGACCACCTACATCCCATACTGTGAATGAAATATTTTTATACTCTACGGTTTCCACATTGAAACCTATCGTGGGAATGGTGGTTACTATTTCACCTAGCTTAAGTTTGTATAAAATTGTAGTTTTGCCAGCTGCATCTAATCCAACCATCAAAATTCGCATAGGTTTTTTACTAAACAGTCTGTTGAATACGGCAGATATAGTAAGGCCCATGGTTCAATGATATTTTATCAACTATCTTCAAAATGAATGGTCTTATCAATACGCCAGGTAATGGTTTTGTTCAGGAGAATTATACAATATTATCATCACTAAACAATGATTGAGTTCTTTTTCACTTTTTGCCAGATCAACCGGGCTGGAAAACTAATAATTTCACGAATATTACTTAGTTTTTTACTAGCACAAAACTGGAAAACACTCCGGTGAAAATTGAATATATGGTAATTAGTCAAAATATTAAAACGTCAGCTAACTACTGCTGTCAGTCAGATGTCTGCTGTTTTAGGTTTTTACCACGGTTGCCACTACATAATATTTCATACTAAAATTTAGATAAAACGAAACACGCCTTTGTTTTCTTATTATTTCAAATAATTTATGTGGTGCTTCTATATCTCGATATTTTTTATTGAACGCTGTAATATTACAGTTTTTAATAACACTACGGAAATTACACGTCTGTCTCAATGTTAAATGGCAAATATCAGTGTTGCCAATAATGTCACACTTAAAACAAATACAACTATTTTACGTGAATATGAACAATTAATAATTATGATAATAGCACAATCGACTTCAATGATGATAAAGGATCAATAACAGTGAAAAATACTTGAAATTTCCTCCTCTCGATAAATAATAATTGTAGATAATACTCATCATTCATCAGCATGGTGCAGCATGCTATATCATGCAAAAATAGGCAACACCTGGTAACCAATTAACATGACCACGTAAGCAACTATAGCTACCTGAATGATATCCGGGTACGGATGTGGTTGCCTCCTGTTGGTGAGATCATGCATATTGGAGAAGTTCAATATTGAAAATAAATTATATTTTGTTATAATTTACGAACCGTCTGATTTATACCTCTGATAACCCTTAACCTTGGAAAGCCCTATCCAAGAGGAGTTCACTGGCATAAATAAAGTTTGAAAAACATTGGAGAACGATTTTCTAGTTTTGAATCAACCGTTATTGGAAAAAATGGTCCTATTATTATTCAATAATGATAAAAAAACAATTACGAATTTCGAATCATCCAATACTAGAAAAAAAATTCTCATTCTTCATGATGAGAAAAATACATTTTCCAAAAATCCTGGTAAAAAAACAGACTCTCCACCTGACATTATTTCTGGCATCCTAACTTCTGTTCAGTATGTATCCATATCCATATTGAAGCCGGGATGATTCTGCAACCGTGTTAGGAATCACACGTTAAAAGGTAACACCTCGTTAGTCCTTAGCTCGCACAAGTTCTCCACTTCTGAGAGTTGTCGTTCGTATGGGGGCGACAGCTGATTAACGTAAAAATAGATTTTAAACAGATATCATCCTATATATTTCTAATTCGATTTTCCAACAGAAAACGAATGAAGGAAACAGTATATGATATTTCATTCAAAAGATACAAATTCTAACTATGCTTTCACCCAGTACCTTGCATATTGGTACATGATTTGAAAAGCCCAGTGCTTTGTGCCCTCAAACTTTTCATGAAATACTTTTTACCAGAAATTTCTAATGGAAGCTTATTGAGGAACGCACTGTTTGTCCACAGATGATTTTCTTCATGAAATCATCTGAGGAATATTTTCCTGAAATATTGCACACTAAGTAGATACTAAAGAACACTTCATAAAACTTTTTATTTCAACTAACTACATTCAGTATGTAACTTCATTTCTAAAAAAATAAATTATTGGCACTGTAAGATCTTCTGAAACAACTTTCAAGCCTGGGCGAAGCGAATTTTTCTCGAACTGATCCGTCGTACATTCTGAACAAAAAGAAAATAACTACTCCGATGTAAAATATTCTTCGCTTAGAGTATAAAAATCTGAAAATTCGTCCGAAAAACGATCTGGATTCACTTTCTCCATCACCATTACCATTAAAGTAGATATATTCATAGTTGCAGTATTCTATATGTGTCAGATATTCTTCATCGAAATAACTTTCATCATCATAATCAAAGTCATCCTATTCATCGATATAGTATGGATATGGATGCATTACCAATGTTTAACGAACGACTGAAAATAACAATGCAATGTGAAACAAATTGAACCTACTCATCTTATCGAAATAGATTAAAAATTATCTTTATGATTTCCAGAACTTGCCCTACAGGGAGTGCAAATGGAGTGTAAACAATTTATGGAAAACTACTGACATATCGAATTCATTAGGATTCGCTTCGACGATTTCACTGATGACAGGGTCAACAGTACTTTCCAGCATATTCAAATACAGTTCCCCTGTTAAATTTTGATCAATATATAGAGGACCTAAGTACAATATGGTTTCCCAATATTCCTGCTCAAACGTTAATTTTTTTCTGGATATTGGGTATGTGTTTCCCAGAAAACGTGAGGGTTGGTGTCAGTCCAATAACGGCAATTTTGTCTATGAACATTGCCGTCATCTACAGTTAATTGGTGTAGATACCATTTTAATTTTGTATGGATGATACCTATTCCTCTTCAAAAGTATCCACACAGTAGAAGGAGACATCTCACACACATTCACGACGGAATAAGTAGACTGTTTAGGATTTACTACCATCTCACCAATTATTTGAGAATATTCTAACTGAAACAATGATGTTCATTGTCGTATTGACATTTTTTATCGTTTTTATAAACAAAAAATAACTCAACAAAGCATATCGGGTTGTTGGAATTGCCATACGGCAGATAAAAAGGAATATTTATGGAAATATCGATATTAACGTGTTTGTCTTCGGGAAATTATTAAATGTTCCGCCATTTTGTAGTAGGTGAAGATATTGACTTCATGTTCTAGGGTAGTGAAGTATTCGTCAGGAGCTTCAAAATAATGTGTTACAATACCCCCCTTTCTATTTAATTTATTTTTCCCTGATGGCGCCCAGTCGCCATCTTGACAGTTTCATCTGTCAATTTTACTTCAAAGTTTCTCAACTTCTGAGAGTTGTTTAAAACAGATTTCAAAACAGATTTAAAACAGTTTGTCCACGACCTTTCCTCTTTTTCATCTGAATCAAATACACTCGTTAATATCTTAGAATATACGTGGGCTGTTCAAGAAATGGGGTGGATGTTCAAATTTTGCAGGTTACGCACATTCGATTAGCGATTTTTTTTTATGTTGGTACTCTCGTCTCGAACATATGTTCATAGTTTCAGCATGTTTAGTTTGTTCGTGAGAGGCATAAAAAAGTTTTGCGTGTTCGGCGATTTTCTAATATCAAAAAAAATGAATCAAAGAATCGCGTCAAATTTTGTACAAAAAATGGAATCAAGGGCTCAAAAACACTTGAGATGTTGACAGTCAGAAAGTGGTGCATCTGGTCCTGCTGAAGTGCCCGTAATCATACTTGAAAAGTGCGCAAATGAACTCGCTCCATTATTTTGCAGACTTTTCAACCAGTCTTACAAGGAAGACGTTTTCCTCCTCGTTGGAAGATTTCTCGCAATCAGCCTATTCCCAAAAAAGGCAAGAAGAATCTTCCAAATAACTATAGACCAGTCGAGCATGAATATGGCTTTCGGAAACAAAGATCAACAGGCGACCTTCTATCGTATGTCACCCATATCTGGAATAACGCAATCGAGAAACATGGAGAGCTGTTGCGCTTGATATTTTCAAAGCCTTTGCCATGTGTGGCATGAGGGTTTGCTGGCCAAACTTCGATGCTATGGCTTGTCGGATCATTTTTGTGTATGGCTCCTCAGCTTTCTGGAAGAACGTTCCCTGCAAGTGGCCGTCGATGAATATCTGTCGAATACTTTCACCATCAACCCTGTTCCACGATCATCTTTTTACTTTACATCAACGACTTATTGGAAAAAAAGATAAATCCAATATATCGATTTGCCGATGACAGCACACTTGTCTCGTCATTCCATTTGGATTCCAGGACATCGGCTGCAGATGCACATCTTCACCGGCAGCAGGAGGTTGCATATCTGGATGAGAATCTAGGAGAAATTTCGAATTGGTGTGAAAGTAACCAGGTTCAATTCAATGCCTAGGCATCGGTGTTCTACAAAAAAAATGTCTCCGAACCGGATATAATAATACCAGGTCAGACATTATTCGAAAAATTTGTTGGGGTTTGAAATGGATACCTATATGTCTTGGCACAATCATGTCGCTGGAATTGCAAAGGCCACTTCTCAAAAGCTTGGATCACTGTTCCGAACTAGAAAACTACGCACCTCAGCTACTTTTGATGCTGTATGAAGCTCAGATCAAACCTTCTCTGGAGTAGGTACTGTTCTCATGTATGGAGCTCCGCCCCTAAGCATACTCTGAAGCTGCTGAATTCTATCCAGAAAAGAGCCATCCGCCTGATTGTAGACGCGAACATCACTTGCAACCTTAATAGTCAGGAACATGGAGATTTGTCTCTCTTCTATAGATACTTTCACGAACATATCAGAAATACGCGACGGACTGTGGCTGCTCATCGTTTTGAAGTTCAACTCAGTACACTTCGAACTTCACTGTTCAAGAACTCTTTCATTTTAAGAACTGCGTTTATGTGGAATAAACTTCCTGAGAACTTTTTTCCAAATGGATTCAATCTACAGCGATTGAAATCCAATGTGAACCACAACTTTCACTCAGGCACCACTCTTAGAGCTCCTTAAGGATTTTCCTTGAAAAAGAAGCTGTTCACTAAAGGCCGAGAAGATGTGAATTTCGACGCTCGCCCTGGACGCCCCAACAACCAATGAAAATGTAGAGAATGTGAAGAAAATTGTTATGGAGAATCGTCGAATCACTATCAGAAAAGTTGCTGAGGATGTTGGTATTGTAACGAATCTGAAGCCAGCCCTGACCGATATCTCAGCCAGCAAACATATGACTCACCGCGAAAGGAATACGATCGACAAGTCGCCGCGAAAAGTCTAGGCCGGTGCCGAAACAACTAGAGAAATCTAGCACGGTCGTTACCAGTTTATAAGACCCGCTTCTCGCCCCAGAGAGGAGTCTGTATTCAGAAAGCGAATCGTGCGTTTAAATAAATAATTCGAACAGTGAAGATAAATTAAGCGTTAGTTGCTAAGTGTTGAATATAAATTAGTTATGATAGTAAAATATTGTTAAAAACAAATTTGTTTAAGAGAGTTAATTCTTTAATTCGTAACAGTATATATTTTACAAAAGAAAAAAACGTTTAGTGAGCATTGCTCAAGAATTGTTCAATGACATCAACGGAGATCCAGATTTGCTGGTCATAACTGGTGATGAATCGTGGGTATATGTTTATGACATCGAAACCAAAGTCCAATCCTCTCAATAAAAGAGCCCAGGAAAGCCAAAACGAAAAAAACCACGCCAAGTTCGATCAAATATCAAGATTTTGTTTAGTGTTTTCTTCGTAGTGCATCAGCAGTTCTTGTCACATGATCGTACAGTCAATAAGGAGTATCATATCGAAGTTATGCGCCGCTAGCGAGAAGCAATACGAATAAAAGATCCGATACTGTGGAAAAACTCTTCGAGGCTTTTGCATCACAAAAATGCACCTGCTCACTCATCATTGCGTGTTCGTAATTTTTTGGTCAAATACAACACTGTAATCATACTTCAGCCACAGTATTTACCAGATTTGGCCTCCCGCGAGTTTTTCCTGTTCCCATGATTGAAGAGACTCGTGAAAGGACGGCGTTTTGCGACTATTAAGGCGATACAAATTGAATGGGCACACTTAACTAATTTTTTTCATTTCATAATTTGATAGTTTATGCTTCAAATAGTACATCTGCAAAAAATCTGAATTTTCACTCTTTATCTTCCCCCTCAAATTAATTGTTGAATGTGGCGTTCATCGAAACGGGGCGTGGTCAAGCTTGACGTCACATCAGTCGACAAGGGAGTGCTGGCGAATTAGCGAAATACGTGTGCTAAAGCCGTAGAAAGTAAGTTGTGTGTTGTTTACTGCAGTATGTTAACTGCGTGATTATGAATAATTATAAAAAAATAACGTTACAAGTATTGTTCCGTTCCTATATGCAAGAATTCTTCGGTAACTGCACCAGACAAAATTTTGATTTCACTATTACGAAAGTTATGGCAGCGCGCTATGCGGAGGGCCGACTTTGTGCCAAGGCGACGCATTTTTTGTTGCGAAGATCATTTTAATGTAAGTATGAATGATTATGATTAATAAAAAAAGTAGTGCTCAGAGTTTACTCTGAGCACTACTTTGAATTTTAGGTTGAAACAGACTTAGAAAATTACACGTATATCAAAACTATGAAAGTGGGAAAAATTATATTAAAACCAGGCGTAATTCCGCATATATTTGATTGCGAGATTGATAGACCGACGTCCCATTCATCTAAAGCTCCACCGTTTGTTCAAAAAAAAGGAAAAACAAATTTTGTTAAATACTTGTAACGAAGATATCGCTGAAAATCAAAACATGTCAGATGAAGAAGGAACACAGGAAAATACCTTTGATGTTGGAATTCAAGTTAATAAACAGGTTTTTCGAAGATCAAAAGCTAAACAGACCGTAAATATTATATACCCCCGAAAAAAATCGTTCTAAATCTTGTGACTATCTACCTAGTCATTGAGCAACATTTGCTCAATATTGACGTTGACTGGGTTTTCGTTATCGGCATGCCCATTGATACTATCGATAGGTTTTAATCTAGTGGCTGAGTTGGTTGAGTTCCTATATTCTTATGTGTTGGGTGAAGTAATGTGTAGTTTTGAAAGTTGAAGAACTACAAAGTTTTTGAATTTTCTACTGATGTCCACTATGATTTGTTTGGGCACTCCGTGATGTAAATCAATCATATTAATCTTATAATTTCCAAGGTTTCTGTGTTATAACATCCAAATACGATTGGAATACATCTTTTACAGATGGCAACTGGTATACAGGAGAACTATTCGAATGTGAAGATTTTGTAACATTATGAGAAGTGTAGAATTGAAGTCTACACTAAGTATAAAAGGTAAAACTGGAACCTCTGGCGTGGAATAAATCCAAAACAGGTACGAAGTTGGCATCTTCAAGAGATGAAGAAAACAGTTTTCTTGATTTCCTGAAACGCCAACCTGGTTGGTGAAACGTGTGTTGGGAATAGTATTCAAATCAATCAAACAATAAAAAAGTACTTTATTGTCAAAGAAAAAAATTCTTATTAACAAAGCTTAAATAAATGAAAAAAACAGTCAATTCACAGTAACAATGGAACAATATAGATTCTAACGCTACATGTAGACAGGACATAAGATTCTACAAAGCAGTTAAGAATTGATTTACATGTATAGATAAAATAAATAAATCAGTCGGTTCGACCTCAAAGATTCAGGTACTCAAAATCTGTCTTCAAGATATTCTTCCAAGCTATAATATGCTTTCGTGAGTAAAAGTTCCTCCACACGTTTATGGAATGTTTTTGACTCTACTATACTTTTCATTTCAAATGGTGAATGAATATCTTCCGACTCTCAAATATTATGGAATTATTTGTTAATGTTGAAGTTGGCTTTGGCAGAGGTATATTGGCATTTTGCCTGGTGTTATATATTCTTTCCGAAGGAAAAGTATTTTTTTCTCATTTGAATTAGACATACTGTTTCTAGAATGAAGATGCAGTAAAACTGAATTAGCCTGAATGAGCCCATTGCTGAGAGGGCTGAAGGACATACCGAAAAGTCCATTTTTCAAAGGACAAAACACAAGCAATACAGAAAAATTCTTAAGGCGCTCAGAAACCGGTGGCTGTACCTCAAAGTGGAAAAACGTTCTCAAGAAGTTTATTCCCCATAAACGCAGTTCTCCAGATGAAAGAGTCCTTGAACAGTGAAGTTCGAGATGTACTGAGTTGAACCTCGAAACGATGAGCAGCCACAGTCTGTCGCGTATTTCTGACACGTACCGCTCTTGGTGGAATCAAATTTGTCAAGTCAATTGAACACTTCCCGTGGAAGTATCTATAAAAGAGAGACAAATCTCCAACTTTTCTTCGATGTTCCAGGCTCTCAAGGTTGCACGTGATGTTCGCATCTCCAATCAGGCGGATGGCTCTTTTCTGGATGGAATCCAGCAACTTCAGGTTATGTTTGGGGGCATACATGTAAACAATACTTCAAGAAAAGTCTGATCTGAGCTTTATAAAGCATCAAAAGTTGCTGAAGTGTGTACAGTTTTCTGGTTCGGCACAGTGTTCCAAGCTTTCAAGAAACAGCCAGCGACATGATTGTGCCAAGACATATTGGTGTCAGCTCTAACCCCCAACAAACTTATCGAGGCAGAAAGCGGAATTGTCCGACCTGACATTATTATATTCGGTTTGGAAACATTTGTCTTTTTGGAGAAAACCGATGCCTGGGTTTTTGTAGCTGAATTGAACCTTGTTACCCTCACCGTAATTCGAAATCACTTCTAGATCCTCATTAAGGTATGCAACCTCCTGCTGCCGGTGAAGATGTGCATCTGCAGCCGATGTCCTGGAATCCAAATGGAATGACGAGATAAGTTGCTGTCGTCAGCAAAGCAATATATTGGATTCTTAGTTTTTTCCACCGTTTACCATCGGCTGAAGAGCCATACACAAAAATGATCCGACAAGCCATAGCATCGATGTTTGGCCTATAAACCGTCATGCTATACACTGTCAATGGCCTTAGAAATATCAAGCGCAACAGCTCTTGACTCTTCATGTTCCTCGATTGCGTAATTCCAAATATGGGTGACATACGATAGAAGTTCGCCTGTTGATCTTTGTTTCCGTAAGCCATATTGCTGATCGCTCAAGATGTTGAAGCCTTCCAAATATTTGAGGATATGTTGGTTTACGGCGTCTTCATGATTTTTGATATCACTAGTAGCAAAGCGACTGGTCTATAGTTGTTTGGAAGATTTTTCTTGACCTTTTTGGGAATAGGCTAAACGCGAGCAATCTTACAACGAGAAGGAGAAACTCCTTTCTTATAAGACAGGTTGAAAAGTCTGCAAAATACTGGTGCGAGTTCATTTGCCCACTTTTTAAGTACGATGACGGGCACTTCATCAGGGCCACACGCCTTGTTGATATTGAGCTATTTCAAAATTCGCTGTCGAAAAGTAAATTCAGGCATTGTGGATCGTAGTGTGTGAATAGAACTGCTTCAACGATTGGAAAAATCGCCGACACAAGTGTATTATATTTGAAGAGGATTACTTTAAAGAGGACAAAATAGAAATTGATAAATAAATATACATAAATAAGTTAACGATCATATTGATATGATCATAATATGACATGACATAACACTCGAATATGTGGCTAAACCTAGGATACGTGTCTCTGGTTATAGGCCTCATCAGCGCGGTGCAGGCAAGTGTACCTAAGGATGGGCAACACTTGTTTGATATATTTCCTAGAAGAAAATTTCAAATTCAAAAAAGCCTCATATCTTATGCTTGGAATGCTATTTCAAAATTGAAAATAGACATATTTTGGAGATTTCTAAAAATCACGTTTATTCAGCGGATCATAAATGTATGTGAAAGTATATCGAGTACCTATATTGAGTATATCGATTCAAATTTTGCTGAAATCCCCCGATGAAGTATTTGAACAATCTTTTTGGAAAAAAATCAGATTGAATCGTCATCAAACGACTGCCAAGGTTGAATTCGATACATTGTGGTTTTGAGTGATACAACAATCTTTTTGGAAAAAAAATCAAACTTGCAACCTTTTATTGAAAAATTGAGGTTAAAATTTCAGGTCAGTTCATGATAGTATGACAGTAATAAACAAAATTTATAGCTAAAAATCAACGTCAGCTCATAGAAATCAATAATTGTCGTCTTAGAATAACTAACAAAAGTACCTATTCTCGACTTGAGCAGGCTAAATTTTTAAAATTTTTCTTAGCTCAGCATTTTGTATGCTCCGTACAGAAATAAACAGGTAACTAATCCAACACACAAACATTTGAATAGATCATTAAGTGACGGGTTGATATTCTTCCATAGTCTATAAATATTTTCAATTTCTTCAACATCGACTTGTCTTCGTTGGGAAGATATCAAGTTAGAAATGTCGTTAACTTCACTCATTTCTTGAGAATTTTCTGCCGACTCAACGTCATCTATTATCCGTTCATAATAAACATTTTTGGTATTTTCGGATGTCACATTATTATAGTCTTCAACTTCCCCAGCAAATGGAACCTCGGGAGATTCACAGTTATTCTCTGACCATGGAAAGAAGTTCAGGTTTTCATTTTGCTCTTCTAACTGTAACTGATCTATCTCATTTTCGAAGTCAATTTCATTTTGGGAAATGGGATTAACAGTGTTGTCGAATTTACAGTCATCAACATTCAATCCTTGTTCATTTGCTCTTCTTTCACTTTGAGAAGTTGTCTCGATTGGAACAACCGAAGTTCGTTCATCGTTGATTGCATCTTGTTTTGTTTCCGTTGAATAAAATACATTGTCAATCTTTTTCTTGAGTTTATTTTTCCTTTTTCTTCTCTTCCTACACTTCCTCTTCTTTCTTAAATTTTGTTTCGAAGTGTTTGTGGTATTCTCATCTATTTCACTTACTTCTATTTTTTCTGAATCCACTGGACTATCTTTATCACTATTATCGGGCGTTTGTAAAACGCTAAAAGAATTTTTCGTATCAACGCGTTTATGGTAAATTCCATAATCTTCTGAAGAACCTAAATTTTTCAGAGATGAAGTCATAACTTGAAGATATTTTTCTGATATTGGCGAAGGTTTGTGTCACATATATAAACCCATTTAATTCACTTTTGCCACTACTACTCGACAAAACATTGTGATCATAGTATGGTACGGTATGAGGTCATCATACTTGAAGAGTTTGTTGTGTTTATAAATGACTGAAACAAAGAGATCGAATTAATTCAATTGAATTCTAATAATCGGAAATGGTGTTAAACGCAGTCATTTGAAAATATACTTTTGTGATCTCATCAAAAACAAGTTCGCGTTTTTCATCTGAAGTGTCACGAATTGCAGCAACTTACCACATAAAAAACAAAGTAAGAAAGTGGAAGTGATAGAAAGAATATTAAAAACACTATAAACAGTTGTCATAGTCCAGCAAAATTAGGTATTTATCATGGCTGGGGTTTGTTATAAATGTAATGAGTCTTGTGTTTTGAAAGACAGCAAAACAGAATTATTTGGTTACCCTTGTGACCAGTGCAAAAGGATTGTTTGCAAATCCTGTGCTGGGATATCATCTTCTGAGGTTCGGGCAGTTATAATCACAACCAGAATAATATTGTTCCACTGTCCTTTATGTAGAATTAATGATATATCACAGATTAATCAGAAACTCAGTAATATTGAACAAGAAATCCAGGACCGTACAACACATCTCAATGGGAAGTTAGTCACATTGGAACAGAGGATTCTTAGAATTGTACAATTCATAGAGTAGAATAAGCTAATGGAACAGAGATTATTGAAAATTGAACAAATTCTAGATTTGAACAAATCACATCAGCAAAGACTTTTAACATTAGAATAGCTCGTAGAGAGCCCTAGGGCCAGTTCTTCAAATAAAAAAAATGGTGAAATCGGGACAAACTTAGCGGATTGTGAAACCTTCATACTTGAGATAGAAGAATTAAAGAGAAGGGAAGATCCACAAACATAATGGTTTACAATCTACAAGNGTAGAGATTTCAAAGAACAAAAAGCACAACGACTTTTTAAAAAAAGGTGATATTTTGATGTGAGATTTTTCGATTGAAAATTAGGGTGCTTTATTGATATTAAGTCAAAAATAAGGTGAAAAAATTAATATTTCAAATCAAAAAAATTACAGAGTATTTAGGACATAAAAAGTAGGTTTTCACCGAGTTTCTCAAAAACATTTTTTTTCACAAAGATAGAAATAAAAAACCAAACACTTGGTTATTTGAATTTTTCACATACATTTTGAGGTTATGTGAAGTTGTAAATATGAAAGTTGTAGATCTATTTAGTACCTCCAACTTTGTTATTTAACTTTGTTCCATAGGACTTGTAGTTTTTCCGAAAATCGAGATAATCCAACCATTTTCACCCTTAAAAACTCATCTCCTACTACTTCCCGAAATCAGATCGACCCTAATTTATTCTTCCTAATTATCGACTCTGGTCTATTGGTATTGACCTAGCGGGTAACTGAAATGTTAAGCTGATATCAGAGTCCAAAATCTGTTATCTATGAAAATTCCCATATATGTCCAAAGTTAACACTGTTACTGTATGAATAATGAAATTGTTATACATATAAGTGAGTTCTGAACGTCTCAGTTCACATATGATTTGTATGAATTTGATGTTCTGTTTAGGCAGTTGATATGATGAATAATTTGGATCATATGTTCTGAATGTTATGTTAGCATGGATTATTTCCTTTTTTTATAGTAAGTTTAAACTCCCCTAAAACGAGATGAACCAATCAGAACAAATAAGGATGCCAAATGACTGAGTATAATATATGAATGGAATTCAGTACTTTTTATAATATAAATATGCTACGTTTGTTTGAAGGTGGTTGACAATGTTTCGTGGTGTATTTCAGTCCGAACTGATGAAATATAAATATGCTACTTATGTATAACGTGTTAAGAACCATTCAATTTAGAGAGACATTAATTAAACTGTATAATAATTTCCGTCAATATTTTACCCATTTGAAAACTCGTTTTTTGATTTCAGGGGACTGAAAACCGAATTGAAAACTCATAAATTTGAAGAATGAGATCGACTATACTTTCAAGGCAAAAAGTTTCCTGGTTTTTTACTAAATACTAATAAACATCTGTTAACTACCTAGATGTTATGACCGTCACTCCTGCAAAGTGAGGTGAGATTATGGACATAGAATAATCATACCTGATTATGATTATTCTATGAGCTCCACTTTTTTGGAGCTCAATACAGCAACTATTATTGAATGCATTGATAGAGGTATCCGTTGCTACGTAGTAGGAGATATTCATGAAAAATGTAAAAAACTTCCTGTTTTTTATCAGTAGTATTTGTAACTAATGTTACTGAAATTTCATCC
The DNA here is from genome assembly GCF_000500325.1 of Leptinotarsa decemlineata. Lineage (NCBI taxonomy): Eukaryota > Metazoa > Arthropoda > Insecta > Coleoptera > Chrysomelidae > Leptinotarsa > Leptinotarsa decemlineata. The sequence goes on along the minus strand of NW_019290887.1, from coordinate 30,389 downwards.
TATAAGGACATTTTCAATTGTATACGTTTGAAAATATATTTTTCTACACCCGTACTTTGATATTTTTAACGGAACAGAATTGACCAGTTATCTATGAACACCATGTAAGGAAACCATTCGAGAAAAATGTCGTGAATATCTGAACCAAAGTCCAAAAAAAATTATTTCACGACTGATTCAGTACTGAAATGGAGTTTTTGGAATCGACTTCAAAACGCAATGGCAAAAGGGATGTTTTATTCAAAAAGATCACTTTAATATAATACATTTTTCAAAGAATCCTGTATATTTGAAAATAAGTGGCCACATGGGACCTGCATATTCGTGTCATGAAAAATCATTGGAAATATGTTCCATCTAACTNCCATACAAAACTCGCCTTCGGCTCGTTTCGTATCCCGGTTAATGCTCGTGTCTTAATAACCATCATCACATGATCGTTGCATAATATACTATTATAGTACAGTAACGTTACAAACATAAGTGGTAAAAAAAACATAGGAAGTTCATTTCTAATTTTTCATGATTATTATTGAAATTAATTTTATATCCTCAGATTCAATTCAGTTCTTCAGTAAAAACTTCAGTACAAACGTGTTTCCCGTGAATCGGCGAAATATTTTCAGATACTACGACATCATATTTTTCAAAAATCAAAAACCTTACTGTCATATCCATCCATGTTTCATTATTTTCATGAATAACAAGTTTATATGACCCATTCACCAATATTTTATAAGATCTTATATACAATAATAATTAATACTTACATCGAGTGAATCCGAAGGAAAATAAAACAGAAATAAATCTATAAAAACCAAAACTAGTATGAACTGTGAAGTGATAGAACTAGAGCTAGTAAATCGAGTATTCCCCACTCACCATTGGCGTGCGACAGATAACATTTGATGTTTCACAAATTATCAAAATTTAAATATTGTGTGTAGCTAATATACGTAATGTTTCACAAAGTTTTCGCTTACTTGTTCATAAATTTCCCATTTTCCATATACTATAATAGTACATGAGATAAATAATAATCAGTAATTTGAAACATTACAAAGTACATTTTTCACATTACAACAAAATGAAGGAATGAAAACATCCAGTAAAACTAACTAAAAATTAATTTCGATAAAAACTCTCGTACGATCCTAGACGCTCCACGGAACCACAGCACCCTCATCCCCTTAGGGGGACGTTATTTATATCGGATCGTAAAACGTTTGCTGTAGAACAGCAAATAAGGAACTCGCGTTTGCTGGAGCTTCAGCATGTATTCTTCCTGCACGATCTTGATCGAAAATCATCATACCTTAGCACAAACTACTTACTAGACGTTTCACGCAAATGATCAAGGTCTCAGTCATTTTTGTAGTTCGTTGTGCATACCTGTAGGGTGGTACTGTGTCAATTTTCTTCTCCTGAAGATGCTAACCCTGTTAGCGAAACGTGCGTCGAGTTCAAAAAATTTCAGTTTGATGTTAGGGTAATTGATCTCCAGGAAAAGTTTCAATGGTTGAGTTTAAGTTTCCCGCTTATTTGTTTAGTTCCGATTCTAAGTTATAGAGAGAGCTGAAAATCGTTGCCAGCTGACAGCATTGTCGTCAACTACGCATGCTCATAATTTGACAAATTATTGCTGCGGCCTCTATAGGTGGGAACAACGAACTACAAAAGCATCTTCGACCAATACCATTGCCGTGAAGCGTCTATAGAGTGAGTGGTTTGTGTTCCTGACCATACTGGGCTGGAAGGCAATGAGGCTGCTGGCCCCCTTGCAAAAAAGGGTGCTGCAAGTAGCTTCATCGGACCAGAACTTGTCATTGGCATCGCTTTAGGCTTTGCCAAACAAAGATTGAACACCTGGATGGCAAGAAGATTTATGGACTTCTGGCAGAATCTTCCAGGATTGGCTCACTCCAAGGCGTTTATTCGCCCTTCAAAGATTGACACCAAACAGTTGTTAGACTACAGTAGGGATGAACTACGATGTCTAACAAGCCTCCTTACAGGTTACTGTCATTTGAATCATCATCAGAGGTTCGGACTGTCGGAAGACAGTGTATGTCGCCTCTGTTTGGAAAATGATGAAACAGCAGAGCACATACTTTGTGCCTGCCGGACTGGGGACCAGGTCAAGTTTTTAGAGTTCGGTAGAGCCGTACTCCTACCATCTGGGTTCATTTGGTAGAGTGAGAATAGGTGTGACCGAACTTAACCCCTGGCGGGTTGCGGTGGAGGGTTGAATAGACCCACCCACTTTGAACCTAACCTAACCTAATACTTCAGTATGTGAGTTGTGACAATACAAACAGTTCAGATGAAGAGCCCCATCTGAAACTAGTAGATTCTGTTGACTGAAAACCCATAAACAATACATCACAACTGTATNCTGGATGGAATCCAGCAACTTCAGGTTATGTTTGGGGGCATACATGTAAACAATACTTCAAGAAAAGTCTGATCTGAGCTTTATAAAGCATCAAAAGTTGCTGAAGTGTGTACAGTTTTCTGGTTCGGCACAGTGTTCCAAGCTTTCAAGAAACAGCCTTCGCAATTCCAGCGACATGATTGTGCCAAAGTTTGTGTTCACAAAGTTTTCGCTTACTTGTTCATAAATTTCCCATTTTCCATATACTATAATAGTACATGAGATAAATAATAATCAGTAATTTGAAACATTACAAAGTACATTTTTCACATTACAACAAAATGAAGGAATGAAAACATCCAGTAAAACTAACTAAAAATTAATTTCGATAAAAACTCTCGTACGATCCTAGACGCTCCACGGAACCACAGCACCCTCATCCCCTTAGGGGGACGTTATTTATATCGGATCGTAAAACGTTTGCTGTAGAACAGCAAATAAGGAACTCGCGTTTGCTGGAGCTTCAGCATGTATTCTTCCTGCACGATCTTGATCGAAAATCGTCATACCTTAGCACAAACTACTTACTAGACGTTTCACGCAAATGATCAAGGTCTCAGTCATTTTTGTAGTTCGTTGTGCATACCTGTAGGGTGGTACTGTGTCAATTTTCTTCTCCTGAAGATGCTAACCCTGTTAGCGAAACGTGCGTCGAGTTCAAAAAATTTCAGTTTGATGTTAGGGTAATTGATCTCCAGGAAAAGTTTCAATGGTTGAGTTTAAGTTTCCCGCTTATTTGTTTAGTTCCGATTCTAAGTTATAGAGAGAGCTGAAAATCGTTGCCAGCTGACAGCATTGTCGTCAACTACGCATGCTCATAATTTGACAAATTATTGCTGCGGCCTCTATAGGTGGGAACAACGAACTACAAAAGCATCTTCGACCAATACCATTGCCGTGAAGCGTCTATAGAGTGAGTGGTTTGTATACCCTAGCCAACAGTTGTAGCCGACGTGGAAGGCATCGGTCACGTAGTCTCCAATGTTGGCATCTTCGCCGTCATGGTAAACGAAGGCGAATAGCTTGTACTGCTTCTCTGTTGGAGACTGTGTTTCCGACGATACCACTGTCGAATCAATTTTCATATCGAATTCAAACTCCAAAGCCTTGATAATCTTCGTGCAACCGTCGTGGTTGTATTAGAATAACTTTGATCTTCTCGTTAGTTTTCAACATAGTCTGCCCTTCTAAACTGTTCTTGGAGACGAGTATCTTGAGCGCTTTCCTGACTGCCTTTACTTTCTCAATGTTGAGTGACAGGGTGATCTGGATATTCTCAGTAATGTCTCCAGTACCATCAATGCTCGACTTCACTTGCCCCTCGAAGATTTCGCTTATCGGTGTACTGGTAATGTCGATCCTTCTGGTTGGATTTCTTTTATTTCAATACATTCTATTCATTATTTGAATCACTGCTCGAAGCAGAGTTAACGAGAGGTTTTTCATCTTTTGTGATGTTTAACAGGCTCCTTCAGCTCAAACAACATTGAGTCCATTCAAAAGAAAACCTAGAAAGTCTTCTGCATCTTGTGAGCTACCCTCGACCCAGTCGTTTCGCATATTATGCAACAATTTATAAGTCCCCGTCTTACCGAATGGTGAGCTTATAGCTGTTTGGTCATTATTGACATTTTTATCTCCTCTTCTGTCTTTCGTCCTAACGTAGGAAGGTGAGTAATCAAACTTCTCAACAAAACGACACATTCCAACTAAAACCTGGGTAGATTTCATTCTCTCGTACGACGAGATGTTTTTGCTCAAACTGTTCAGTAAGTTGTAGAGTGGTGGACATGCGATCAGGACTTGCAAAATCGAGTTGATGTAGCAATAATTGATGCGATCGGGTATGGAGATAGAAACTTAACCATCCAATAACAGTTTGGATCTACAAACTAGTTGGACCTTCTGGATTGCCTGAAGGGGCGTATGAGTAGATTGTTGTTGAACTCGTTTTCAGTGTCCTGGTCAAAAGTGATTTAGTTGAAACTGTTGACGGGTTCAGACGAAACAGCGGCGTTGTCGGATTTGAAAAGACTTGCCCACGATTTTGCGACAGGGATAGGGTTCATTACTCCAACTCCGTTGGGAATTAGTTCTTTTAGGGACTAAAAGGGTTCAGCCGAAGGACTCAGGTCAGCATCATTTCGAATACCCTTCTCCTGTTCCGTCAAAGCTTGACAAGTCCTATGCTGGTCTTCCACTGTATTACTCAACTTTGGTTCTTGCACTGTCTACTGATACTCCTATCTACTATTTTGAGGATAAGGATTAGAAGGAGACATCAGAGAAATATCATTCTGATAAATAACGCTCAGTTGGGAATGAGGATAGGACAGGATTGGCTTTACTATCATAGGCACATGTTGGTGATTCGTCGTCGGAAAGATCATAGTTTGCGCGTAGTAGTCAAAAGGTGGAGAAAGGGCTATTGGTTAATTGACCGCAATATCTTGCAGGGTTTGGATATATTTCCTCTTCTCCATTTGTCCTTTTATGACGTTGAAACTGTTAGTGCCTAGTTTGCCCCTCAAGCCTTCTACCACAAAATTTTTGGAAATATAGTCTGATTCACTTTTATTGCCATTTGGATTATTTTCAAATTGAAAATTTCAATAGAAGAAGATGGGGAAAAATCTGAAAACTTAGTTGTATCAGATTAATTTCGTGGGCGAAAATAAATTCCATCAAGACTTTGAAAAGGAGAAATAGTGCCAAGAATTGATGCAGCATTTCCTCTCTGAATTGTAATGATGATTCGTTGTATTAAAAATGACCTTGATCTAGAATTGCCTGTTACTGTAATTAGTTTTCGGCCGAAATCTCTGAAAAAATGGTGAGCAAAGTAACCCAATGTTTCAATGTGATTGGATAGAAATTATATTGATCTTCCAGACAATAATTGTATTTCCGCTGTTTCAATTTTTCAGCATATTCAGCGGCTCCACCAGCAGTTTGCGAAGTTGAATTGAGATGAGAGCGTTCTAAGGTATCATAATACAGGTGAAGTCTCATACCGAAGGTTTTTCATGTCTTCAAGAAATGAGAGACATTGGAAACAAAACAAAATGGTTTTTTCTCAACAATATTCTTACTACACAAAAGACCACGGAAATTTTTAGAAACTACAGTTTGGATAAAAAAATCATTGTGTCCAGTCTGTCCAGTAGTCTTAACTCATCTGCGCTCGGTAAAACGAACAGTATCTATTATACCGTGATGTGTTGACTTTTACTTTTTGATAGAAATGACGTTTCGAATTCGACTTTTGACCTGTCTCACTAGAAAATGATATATAGCTGATTGAAATACAACTTCTCTTTATTACCAATGAAAGGTTTGACTGGAAAGGTACAATGTTGTCTGATATGAAACTATTTGAATATCAACTCCTCAAAAAGATGTGTAGATCACGAGAAGCTTCTATCAGATATAAAAATATCTACTTTTGGAAAACAGGAACAAATAATATGGATGTGAAATTTTACTTCATCAGCATCTTTCGGATGTTTCTGAAAGACTTGCACTCAATCTTTGCACAAGCTTTACGACTTCTCATATAATATTAATGGTAGTAATAATAATAATAGAACTGATGTAGTTCTTTTCAATCAACAGAGCAAAACAAAATTCATCGTGGAGTTTCAAGCTCTCGGTGAGACGAATATCGTCCGAAAAAAGAAGGAAAAATGGATGATGTATGAGATTTTTTTTTCAACATACGCAGACTATCTAGACCACTCCGTTAGGATGATTGTTCTGACTATTGAAGTCCTTGGTGGAATTATACCATTATACCTTCTCTACTGACGAATCTTAAGATCATGTCGGCTTACCGCACGAAGGCATAAACATGGCCAAACAAATGGAGAAGGCCGTCATTCTTGGCTCATTTCATCTCTCTCTCGGACCCTGTGATCACTTCCCTCACGGTGTGGGGAGCAGTCATTGGTTAATAATGTTGGTGCGCCTTCCCGAATGTGCAAGAAATTCATAGACAAGGTCCGACCAGCTTAGCCTTCGACATAATAACAGATTTTGCTGTTATGAGCCTGGAAGAGACAAATCTGCTCTTTCATTGAGATAGTTGATAACAATAATTATTTAATCCCAGCTATAAAAATTTAATTTTTCATAAAGGAAATTAATATTTTGGGAACTTAACGCAAAAACATTAAAATAGGTTATACAATGTGTTGCAGTGATTCCTGCTACAGGTTTTTTTACAAATGAAACTAATCCATTAGTACATATATATTTTATTGGTTTGACTGCGCTGCCTCTGGGGCTTTACACTTTCAACAACATGGCACACTGTACATGTATTTTGTAAAATAATATATCTGTACATAAAAATCTGTTATTTAGCATTTTGATTCATAGATCCTTCACTTTTTAGGTGAATAACATTCTAGAAAACGAATTCATTCGCTTCTTACAAAAGGCACTTCGAAAATCATTTCTGATCATTCTTTACTCATCTGGCATTTGGATGAAACAACTCATCTCAAAAATGAAAGAATGAGGTTTTCTTCTAGTGTTTTCCAAAGTTACAGTGTGATACAAAATACCGAATATCAAGCAGGTGATATGATAAACACAGAGCAAAATTTTCAGTTATTCCGTAATTCATTTGATTTTTAACATGGTGTTTAGTATTGACAGTGTAACTTCGAATCACTTCGAATATAAAACAACTCATTCAATAAAATTCATTATCACAGAATCTTTATAAGAAAATATAACATTAGATATCTGATATTACACAGTAATACAATATTGCACCGAATAAAACAAGAAAATCAATATTTTAGAATTTTTTTGGAGATAAACAAGAGAAGGGTCTATTTCTAAGATCCATACAATTCAACTGCTAAAGAAAAAATAGGGTATACATTTAATATTTTCATTAGCTTTGACACATATTTCTATGTTTTGATATTGAGAAATTGACACTTTTGCGAAAAATAATCTGGTTTTGTCTACAAAAACTTATAAAATTGAAATTTAAAACATCCAGTTGTGTTGATGTTTGAATCCTTTTTAATTGAATTGCCAGTAGAAACACACTAACTAGCTCAACATCAAGCAAAACCAATGAATGGTTCATGTCCTAGCAGATTTAATAAAAAGCACAGAGTGAGGCATTTCTTGTCTATGTAGGAATTATTAGTTTGAACCAGGATCTCAATGACATGGAGGGAAGTATTTACACATTCCATATACTTTACTGTATCACAGCCAAGAATTCACATGGAAAATAATAGTTAGGGCTTCTCAAAATCATTGGTGGGGACAAATTCTGAATATTTCATATCCAATAACGTTATACATATATATTCAAACACATAGTAACACGTTTATTCAATTTTATCTTGGTATCAACATTTCCACCGATCATTTTGAATTTCCCTCTATAAAAACATTAAAAAGCAAATAATATACGATCACCCTATATTCAGATGATCGTTTTCAATACTCTATTAAGAATTTACAATATATAAGTAACAAATTCTAAAACTAGATGATTTTTGGGAATCCCTGCGTTGATTTGATCCAGAATTATTTTTCAAAACACCATAGGAATGTGAGAACATAACCTCAAACTGTTAAATTTCTCAAGTTATTTTAGCTACCTGTAAATTTTGATTTAAAAAATAATTTATAATCACAAGTATTAAATAGTCGACACGCCAATTATGTTTCAATATAATTCCATAGTGATATTTCAAGGTTTGAGGTTACTTCTTCAGTTTCATTAGAGGATCGTATCAGGGCATTCCGATCAGTTCGTGCATTAACATAGACAGGTAAAATAAAATACAGATCTTTGTGAACATTAAAAGCAGTCCTATATCACACGACGACTCTTTTTGAGATCGATTAGTGGTTTTTCATACCCACTGTACTCCTCTGAACAGAATGTTTCAAAATGATAAAAAAGTAAGGAACAAAAACACAATTTTTTATACTCTCTCTTTCATTTCCTTTACCATAATATAAGATATTATTATATATGCTTGTTCCCGTGGGTTGGGCTACCTATCAGGCGCGTCCCCAGGTGGTGGATAGGGGAATGTTCAGGGGACTGGAGGCCTTGTCCGAGAAGCCACTGTGGCCTTACAGACGGGGTCGCCGGACTCCTGGTCAGTGGCAGAAATAAGTAGGGTGAGAAGAACTAAAACTCCTCAAAAGCCTTTGCAAAACATGCCACCATGGACCAGCCTACCCAAGCTAAGGTGGCAGCAGGGTCATATGCGGTTACGAACGATCCCCTTGGGGAACCGAGCAAAACCTCATTGTAATCAGCCTACCTCTGGTAATGCGGGGCTCTGCCAGAGGCGACCAACTCTTCCCTGGGTACTCGTGGGAACACACATGAATGAAACAGACACAAAAACAGAAACAACAAAAACAAATGTCGCTGCACCTTTCAAAACCTTCGCGGAGGCCACCGTGAGACACGGTGCCAAAGAGAGTGTGTGTTCAGCGAGTCTTGGCCTACACCTGCGGATATAAAAAAGATGTCTCCTAGTGACCTGTCCACCTTCCTGGAAAGGACAGGATGGACGATGACTTAGGAGGACAACTCCTCGGGAGGATGTAGAATGGGTCACATGTGGCCTAAGTACTGTGGGTCAACACTCACCCTCCCTACTCTAGAGATAGACAAATATGATTGTTTTGTGAATCTAACCTATCAATTACTCTCTTTCCTCTACAAAGCTTTTTGATGAATTACACATCATTTTGAAACACACTGTTCAACAAAACCATCACTAATTTTATTGTTCATGTTCATATAATTACATATCACTCTTCATAATACTCCTGTTCTCAATTTTACAGTAAGCACAGTAAACGCATCTTCCTAATGCATCTTGCCCTAAAGTCGTATTGTCATGAAAAATAAACCTAATCTATCATCTCTCATTGCACTAACGTCGAGTACAGCATAGTAACAATTTGGTTAGTTTCTGGGACGATAAATGTACCTAACAGTAGGTACTACATGAACTGCTACTCAATAGTTATATTACAACTATTGAAGCAATAAAATTTGCACCTCTCAGTTTGAAAAATCGTCCCAAAACTTAGCTACTTTATAACAAGGCGATAATATCAATTTTAAAAAAGCAACAGTGGTAGATAACTATACCTTTTTACAGCAACATATCTACATATTCAATTTTCAATTAGTTAATGAGTCTCACATAATTGTTCACGATTACTTTGTGTTCACTAAACAACAAATATCATTCGACCCGTTGCCTTTTCCTGTTGATCACTTCCTCTTCGCAGATCTGATCTGGAGCGGACCACCTTCGCTTTCTTGCGGCCAAGCTTTCCGGCGATAGCGACTGAGGGGGGCGTGAGGACGGTTGATGGAGGTTCATTGGTTGTGTTTGATTTATGCAAACCTGAAACAGAAGGAAATTTTGAGTTTGGTAACCATTTGTATCTGCACTTCATCACTGTACAGAAACAACCGTAGGCAGAAACATTCAAATGTTTGTTGTCACTGCTACGTGTTGTAAATTTCCACAGAAATGAAACTCTTCTCAATTCTCTTCATTTTAGGCAAATATCACATGTTTTAATTTTGAAAACTGCTCTACCTCCTACTTTCCAACTAACAATATCTTTCAAATAACATATTATTTCCATCAACAGTGCTTTCACTACAGGAATTTGGAGAAATGATTGAAGTAACAATTTTAATAATTCTCAGAAATGTCTCTTTCACAATTATTCAATATCCTTGAAAGGTATGCACCGCCACCTTGCGGTAATGGTTCCCTCGTCAAGGTAAAAAACGCAAAAAACAAGACTAGACAATATTGCCCATTCGCAGGGACCGTTGCCGTAAGCTGTCTGTGTGTGCAAAGTTCTACAAAGAGAATGTGGTAATGACATTTTGTATTGGAATTTCTATGATACGTGAGATATTTTAATGAAGATAGTTGTGTGAGTGAAAAGAAAAGTGCCTAAAAAGTTTTTCGTTGAAATGATTTCCTCGCAGAGTGACATTAACTCTGGTATCTCAAATGAATGACGTGATTGAATGGTATTGTGTCTGCAGTTGTAACAGGTTAGTTTAGTTTCCTTAATCTATTATTTTAATGAACAATTGATTTTTTCAATCAAACTATGAAATATAAATCAATTCTTGGACATTTAGTTTTGAGAAACCAAACTTTTGGGGTTTTTAAAATGAAATAATGTGATTCATCGATTCAGAATATAATTTTCCATTGTTTGCTAGTATCGGATCTCGGAGAAAGCTGTGTGTTGGAAATGAAAACTTTCGTCCTCTATTCAGACTTTCATCGGAACGGTTGTCATGTGAATAAGTTGTTATGACAGAGACTTTTTAGAATGGTTGTAATTAATTTTTGAATTGTCAAATATAAATATTTCTGACTTCGTGACTGAAATTTCAGATATTTCTCTCCTTTTTGGAGCTGATGTCGTTAGTTATTTGTATAATGGGTCCATAAAAATATTTAATAAAAAGACAGAGATACCTTCAACGATTGAGACAAATCTGCCAGATATTCATTCCTGAAGTGTATTCTGTAGTTTTGTCTCAATCGTTGAAGATATGTCTGTCATTTTATCAAATATTTTTATCAATTGTATCTAAATCAGGTATTTCATTGCTCGGGAGTGCAAAAGTGGAAGAAGGGTGAAGAGTCCAAACCGTTTCAAATTCTAATTTTTTGTTTTGCAAATTAATTTGCAAAAGGTGGGAGAATGTTGGAAATGAAAATTGTTCGTCCTCTATACAGACTTTCATCGGAACGGTTGTCATGTGAATAAGTTATGACAGAGACTTTTTAGAATCATTGTAATTAATTTTTGAATTGTCAAGTTATTATCAGAAAACTTCATAAATAGTATATTGCATTCGTATTATACCCAAGTTTTCCCATTTCTTAAAATGTGCAAAGACACATTTTGAATGAATATAACAAAAGATAAATGTTACAAAGAATATTTGAATGTTTGTGACTACGGTTCTTCATGCCAAAAATTAATATTTTCCTAGTGTGTCACATTTGAATTATTAATCACCCACTCCGTGGTCCTCCAGAATTGAAACATCTTTCACAAAGCTTTGTCAGTAACCGAAATATAGTTTATTTGATCAATAACAAACATTTACTTTCTCAATAGAAGGCGAGAGAAAATTTCTTGTTGGCAAAAAAAAGTGTACTTTGTGAACTACAAAGTTCTGTGAAAGACACCAAAGACTTCAGGAGGACTTTGGGGTTGTTGAGTTAGTAGATTTACAACTTCGCTACAAAACTGAAAAACGAAATTTTTCCCTCAGAGTGATCGTATGTCTGTGTTAATATTACCACACATACATTATAAAGGGATGTAGCCAAGAAACAAAAATGTATCATCATTATAAACTCATCATTCATAAAAATATGAGTATTGTGACGCCCGAAGATGATATCTATTACTTTTGGATTTTTTTTCGAAATTGGTTCATTCGTTTTTGAGAAATTAAATATTGAACGTTTTATTTGAAAGAAAATAGAAAATTCACTGTCGCTCATTTTAATGAGGAAATCAACAACAAATAATATCATCAGGTGAAAATGTATTCTGTTCAAATACTTCCTACAGGAAATCTGATTTATTATTAATGATTATGGAAATGGGGCCAGTTTTTCTACCACCTGCTATATTTTTATTTATGTATGGCTTTATAATGAAGCGCGTGGTTTACTGGGTTGAAATTAAATTATTTCAAATGAACTAATTCATAACAATGATAAATGTTAATTTCAAAACTAACGAACTTTGCTTCATAAAATCAGATGAAGAAATTTGTGATTTATTCTCAGATTTGATAAACAAGCGGTACGGTTTGTGAGGTCCGATATAAAGAATTTTCGATTAGAAATCATGAATATTCATAATTACGATTGAGGTTTGATATTATTTTGTGATTTCATTCAAAATTGGTATCTAGGGTTCTTTGTGGACCGACATTATGAAATGGGATGTTTTTGATGTTTGTAATGATCGTTTTTTTGATCTTTTTCTTATAAATGAAGTTTTTGAAACTAGGTTTACATTATTTCATTATTTGACATATCCCTACCAAAAAGAGGTTAAAAAAATGGCAACTGTCACTTCTTATTGAATATTGTCTGTAGGCAACTCAAAAGTCTCGTGCAAAGAAAGAAAAACCAAAACGGAGATCATATTCTTTGTGTGACGTAAGTTAGTTGTAATGTGAGCAATAACAGATATAACAACGGTTGCACAAGAATAAGTATTTAGTATACAAACTGAACATTGAGCAGAAAGCTTTTCAATCTGTTGATCACAGAATGGCTATGACCTATGGCACACATATGAAAAACATATTTTTTATTTTTGAATACAGTTTTCTTCATTTACATTAACGATTTTTCGTAATTATAGAATTCATCAGCATGAAGTATTGAAGAAAAAACATAATGTCGGTCCACGAACACCCCTATACGCCAATTTTGCAGGAAATCACAAAATAATATCAAACCTCAATCGTAATTATAAATATTCATGATTTCTAATCGAAAATGCTTTATATCGGACCCCACAAAGCGTACCTCTTGTTTATCAAATAAAAAATTTCTTCATCTGATTTTGTAAAGCAAAGTTCATTACTTTCGAAATTAACATTTATCATTGTTATGAATTAGTTCATTTAGAATAATTTAATTTTGACCCAGTAAACCACGCGCTTTATTATAAAGCCATACATAAATAAAAATCTAGTAGGTGGTAGAAAAACTGGCTTCATTTCCATAATCATTGATAAATAATAAATCAAATTTCCTGTAGGAACTATTTCTAAATGAAACGTGCAATAGCGTTTCTCAATAACGAATGAATCAATTTCGGAAAAAATGCAGAGTAATAGAAGGACGAAAGACCTTTCAAATGGAGTATCACTCGACACCCCACGCCATTGAACAAAATAGGGGGGATAGTCGCTGATCAGAATTATTCCCCCTAGAAATAAAAATTGACGTGTTCTTTGAAATTTTCGATTACACATCCGTTTCTGACTTACAGAGAGGTTCAAGTTTTCGTTGGAACGCCCTGTATATTCGCCAATAGATTGCTTTAATTTGAAAAAATTACTAATTTAAAAAGTTCTGTTTTCGAGTTTCCTAGACTGGTTTCTATGTCCTTGGATATGTTTGGCCTTCTGCGGATATTTTTATACTTGAAATAGTTGAGGTGTGATGTGAGGTGTGTATTTCCGATTATCAGTCGAGTATCTAATGGTAGCCAACTGGTTGGTCTGAGTGATTCATTCTACTCATTCAACCGCTGTGTGGAACGATGGTTCGTGCCCAACGGCAGGATGATTGATTTTCACCCCGTATCGTCTAACATGTGCTGAGAATCGCACATTAAAAGGTAATATCACGTTAATCCATGACTCGCACAAGTTTCGATACCTGGGAGTTGTCGTTCGTAAAGGGGCGATAGACCTTGAGATGAACATACCTTTGGTTCGGAGAGGTGCGTTTTAACAACACTGTTGACTGACTGCTGTCTAGCTGTCATAGAGGTGGTTGTGGCAGTCGTGATGATGGTGGTGCCTGCTCTGGTCCCGGACCTGGTGGAGGGACAAGACGTTGTTGGCGTTTCCCTTGGCGTAAGCGATATCAAGACGTCCCCGACTCGCAACCGGTGAACTTTCAAACCATAACACTGTTGGGTACGGTCGGGATTGCAGGAGGCCCATCCGTGTCCCATCACAAAGTAGGGATGTTCAGCTCTTGATTCCACACCGACCTGGAAGATGGACATAAAAATTACAGAACATGTTTCAAAAATGAACGAGACGTGAGTTACGAACAGTAAAAACGGTATAAAATATTGTATAATTTCATATAATAGCGTAGCTTGTGTACCAATAGGGAAGTTGACTATTTTAGTGACAGTGTTCGAAACCATGCGTGCATACTTAAGATAGCAAAAATATTCCAATTTGTTTTTCAGTTGGACCTTTTTTTCAAGGACAAAACACAAGCATTACAGAAAAATCCTAAGGCGCTCTGAGATCGGTGCCAAGTCACTTGAACACTTCCCGTGAAAGTTTCTATAGAAGAGAGACAAATCTCCAACATTTCTTCGATCTTCCAGACTAACAAGGTTGAAAAAGCGGATGGCTTTTTTATGAACAGTTTTCTGGTTGGGAACAGTGTTTCAAGCTTTTGTGAAGCAGCCTTTGCAATGGGGAATGTTCCTCCTGACAAAAGTCAAGTAGTTTTCATAAAAGAGCTCTAAAACAACGCATTTTAAACTTAGCATTTCAACCTTTTTCTTTAAAAAATTATTTAAATACTTAAAAAAGAGGTATGAAATAATGTATTCAACATTTTAAGGGATTCGTTATTTCACCATTTGGCAACATCGGTTATAGCTAATTAAGTACAATGAATCTGTTACCTGAATGAGACAAACAAAGATGACATATTTCAGAGGCGTGCTGTTCTGTTTACTTATGTTCCGAGTTCCGAGACATTCTGTGACATGAAATGAAATTTTGTGCACCTAAACTATCTTACTCCAGATAAATAAATAACAAAACAACTGTTGTTTATGTGGCTTGTGGAGGTGGTATTGAACTATAATTCATATTTTGCGTTAGTTGTTGATTTATAGAGATGATTTCCCTTTTTTAAAGTAGAATATCTAGGTACGTATAAATTATTTCAACTTGATATAGGCGCTGTTGCCTATATGTGAATTAGAAACAAATCCCTTTAAAAATTAAAACCCAACATTTGAAACATTAATTTGAATATTTTTCAAAATAAATTTGAAAAACTCATGAATTAAACTCAACTGTATTTTGTTCAAACTTGCATTTGCTGTGATAACCCAAATTGAGGAACATTCCCCATTTCAGCGACATGATTTTGCCAAGATATATTGATGTCCATTTTAACCCCTAACGAACTTATCGAAGCAGAAAACGGAATTGTCTGTCCTGACATTATTATATCCGGTTCGGAGACATTTATCTTTTTTGTAGAAAACCGATGCCTGGATTTTTGTGGCATTGAATAGAACCTGGTTGGTTTCACTCTAATTCGAAACCACTTCTCGAACCTCCTGCTGCCGGTGAAGATATGCATCCGCAGCTGATGTCTTGGAATCCAAATGAAATGACGAGACAAGTGTGCTGTCGTCAGCAAAGAAATTTATTGGATTCTTGATTTTTCCAATAAGTCGCTGATATGTAATAAAAAGAGGGTTTGAGACAATATGATCCTTATGATCCGTTCCAAAAAAGACAAGACTTATCACGTAACTGCTGTTTCGTCACATATTCCCAAACGCTAGTAACCTGATAAAACCATATGAGGGGTTTTCTTAATTTCCTGATGAAATAGGAGTTATAAGTTTTATAAATGCTGTGCCATACCTCAATGCACAAAAACTATACGTAAAATATCTGACTAGTTATTCATTCACTTTCCGGAAAATAACAGAATAAAATGATTCGCAATATGGCGTCATCTAGTGAAAATATTATGAAACACTTTATGTTGTGATACACAAGAGACGATGTTTGCTCAGTTTTTGAATACAATTTGAAAAATTGATTTTTTTTTACAAATATACTTGGTTTTTGTTATTTTTTTAAATGCCTTTTATACTGTTCTCGAAAATATCAACACGAAATTGTATTTTTTACATACGATTTTAGTTTTTTAATACTAAATTGTATTTTACGAACTTTAACATTGAGGGTTACCTCTTGTACTACAAAAAATGTCAAAAACATTATGCGGTTAATTTTTTTGTGTCAGTTTTAAAGCTTTCTACCTTATATACAAAGTAGTTTGCAGAAAAAAATGCATTTTTTCACTGCCACTGAAAAAATGAACCGTATGGTATCTTTGACATCTTTATGTAGTACTAGAGACACACTTTAATGTTGAAGTTGAAAAAATATAATTTCCTAGTATTATTGGTATTTACCACTTCCTACCCGTGGGTTGGGCTACCTATCGGGCGCGTCCCCTGGTGGCGGATAGGGGAACGGCCAAGGGACTGGAGGCCCTGTCCGGGAAGCCAATGTGGTCTTACAGACGAGGTCGCCGGACTCCCGGTCAGTGGCAGAAATAAGTAGGGTGAGGGGAACTGAAACTCCCCATAAGCCTTTGCAAAACATGCCACCATGGACCAGCCTACAAATGCTGAGGTGTAAGTAATCGTGGCGACAGCTGAATGGCCGCAAAGTGATATGCGATCTCCTTGGGGAACTGGGCAAAACATTGCAATCAGCCTACCTCTGGTAATGCGGGGCTCTGCCAGAGGTGACCAACTCTTCCCTTGCTACTTGTAGAAACACACATAAATGAAACAACAGAAACAACAAAAACAAAAACCAATCCTGAGGCTGGACAGAAGTGCTCCCATCAATCTGAGGCGGTGGCTGTGAATGAACAAAACTGTCCACCCTAATCTACCGCTTGGAATGAGGCTGGACATAGCAAGCAGATCACTTCCAACAGCAAAAGCACTTCCTGCGGCGGGCGCCAAGAGCTCCGCTTCGAATAAAGGCAAGGAACCGGCTGTTCCTGCAGGAAAGCTCCCTCACTTGTGCACCTCCACGGAGGGAATTCCAAGAAGGTTGAAGAAGCCGCGCAACGGCAGTAATACCGCTGCACCTTCCAAAACCTTCGTGGAGGCCACCGTGAGACACCTCAAGGTTGCCAAAGAGAGTGTGTGTTCGGCGAGTCTTGGCCTACTCAATCCTGAGGCTGGACAGAAGTGCTCCCATCAATCTGAAGCGGTGGCTGTGGATGAACAAAACTGTCCACCCTAATCTACCGCTTGGAATGAGGCTGGACATAGCAAGCAGATCACCTCCAACAGCAGAAGCACTTCCTGCGGCGAGCGCCAAGAGCTCCGCTTCGAATAAAGGCAAGGAACCGGCTGTTCCTGCAGGAAAGCTCCCTCACTTGTGCACCTCCACGGAGGGAATTCCGAGAAGGTTGAAGAAGCCGCGTAACGGCAGTAATACCGCTGCACCTTCCAAAACCTTCGTGGAGGCCACCGTGAGACACCTCAAGGTTACCAAAGAGAGTGTGTGTTCGGCGAGTCTTGACCTACACCTGCCAATATAAAGGAGATGTCTCTTAGTGACCAGTTCACCTTTCTGGAATGGACAGGATGGACGATGACCTAGGAGGACAACTCCTCGGGAGGATGTACAATGGGTCACATGTGGCCTAAGTGCTGTGAGTCTACACTCACTCTCCCTACTCTACAGATACCAGATACCACTTCCTATTGAGATTTTAGAGAGAAATGAAATGAAAAATGGTATTAAAAAAACTGGGCAAATATTGGTTTCTGTTTGTCAGTACATCAAGTTTTTTTAGACAATAAATCCATAGCTGACGTCATAGTTATTGTAATTATTCCCATAAAGAAAAAAATTCATCATGGAATTGAATTAATCAAATCGAAAAGTCGTTAAAACTTAAATGAATCAACTAGATACTACACATACTTGAATACGTGGGTAGGATTTTGATTGTTATTACATCACATGTCGTTAGCCAAAAACAACTTTCTCAGTTTTGTTAAGGAAAATATCTCGTCCAATTCCAAATGTTTATGAAACCGGCCAACTATTTTGTTTATATATTTATTTTGTCTGCTCGAATGAGAATGTAAAAATTCAGAATGAGGTGCTAATAATAGCAGCCAAAGTAAACGTTTGCCAATAGTATTATCGTAACGTTCTTTGGCAAGGATCCATCGTAGGATATTTCTCGTCGGGAATATTAGGTGGAAAGTTATCCCACGCGTACTACTGGTGATTAACGTTGTCTTGAAATAGATCGCTATTTTCTGTAATCTTTTGTTTCCTGTTATTCCGATTTAGAATTAGTAGGTCTTTTCGAAACGTGTTCAATGCAAGTTACGAGGATCTCTACTCTCAAGTAATTTTTTTTATAGTTTTGTGGTTGATGAGTCTGGTTTGAATAAGATTATAAGTTTTTCGAAAGTCATATCATAACTCTTCAGAATTGGATAAAGAAACTAGGATTTAGATTTAAAATAATAAACAAACGTCAAGTAGTTATGGAAAGCAGAAAAATAGTGGAATTGCGTAACAAATACTTAGAACAAACAACTAAATATAGACAAGAACAACGGCACATTTTCTATTTGGACGAAGTATGACACTCACGACACAGTTACGAAAGGGTGGACTGATGGTTCGAGAATGTGTACGCTTAACATGCCTGTAAACAATAGACTGCAACTAATCATTGTGCATTGCGAAGGAAGTGAAGAATGGGTTCCGAATTCTTTGAAATTATGTGGAAAAAAAACTCAATGCAATGTTGACTTTCATAAGAACTTGGAAGCTAATATTTTCGAGAATTGGATTGAAAACACATTGATCCCAAATTTGGATGCGAATAGCGGAATAGTTCTTGACAAAACTTCGTATCACTCGCATTCAAGATATACTTACAGTAAGAATGAGTTAAAAACAATAAACTGAACATATAATCTGACGGAGAAGGTTTAACATGTATAATTTTATTTTAGTTTAACAAATGTCATACCTTCACATACATGTCATTTTTCAATGGGTATGAAGATTTCAAGAAAGAGTTATTGATTGATACAATTTTCATTATTATGATGTTTTTGATGTAGTTCCAATAAGTTACTGTATATATTGCTGAGATTATCATTGCCAGTTTTCTCATTCATACAAACAGAAGACATATTAATTTCAACCATTTCAAGAAAAATGCGTTAAGAAAATTTTTTTCTGTTTGTAAAACTTTGATATTAGAGTAATTTGGTTCATGTCCTGTTTCTATAGAATTTTATGCTAATGCGCATGATTTTTCATTAAGCTTCATATCACTTTTATGTGAAGTTATTCTATCATTAATAATTCTAGATGTTGTTCCAATATAATACAAGTTACAGTTGTTACAAGGAATGTTATAAATCACATTTGACTTTTTGGTGGTATCCATTTTATCTTTCAATTTAGTATTCAAATTCTTTATAGTTTTGATATTTTTTTGGCATATTTTGATATTTTGTTCATTATGAAATAGTTTTATGATATTTGAAGATGCATTTCCAAGGTTAGGTATAGATTTATAAGAAAAATTGATAGGTAAACTACATTTCATACATTTCTATTGATTACATTGGAATTTATATTATTGCCAGTATTGAAAATTATTTTATTGAGAAGTTTTCTGGGATAAGAATTTTCGATCAATATGTTCCAAAGAAGTCTGAGATTTTTTTGTGAGGGAAGGGTATACTAATTTCTCTATTCTCTATTTCTATTCTCATTTTAGAGGGCTGTTTAATAATATTCCAAAGTGTTTTACTTTTGTTGCTGGATTCATTGACTTTTTTTATAAAATGATTTATTTTTTCCTGACGTATCTCATTTTCAACAGCTTTCTTAATTATTTTATATGCATTGTTACAAATTTCAGAGTTCTCGTGTTTCCTCAAATGATTCAAGTACTTGAGGTCATCAATTTTGCGCCTCAATGATGAAGAAAGATTAATTTTTCCATTGATCTGCTTCGTTTATATTGGCAAAGTTGACAGATGCAAATTTATTGAGGAATTCCATATTATCCTTAAGAAGCGACTCAAATTCAGCTTTGGAGAGTTCATTAAGTTTTCGAAATTCACGTGTTTCGTTAGAATTCATAGTATTTGTAGATACATTCAATTGTTTACGTCTTTTGTCCAGGTAACAGTTTGTGAATAATGATCTGATATACCTAGATCAAAATTACCTAGAAGCAAACTAGTCCTACAAGTGTTTGTCAAAACATAATCAATATTACTATAGTCTATTTCAAAAGAGTGTAGAGTAATAAAATCTCATTAAATAATCAAAAGCGCTACAGGGTGATCCGTCAATAAATTCTGTCACTTCCCTAGTCCGCATTGCAAAATTATGTCGTTTCATAAAGAGCAGGTAGGTATCACCCTGTTTTGGAAGAGTTCGAGTGGTATTCGGAATGATGAATCTTTTGTCGTCGTGATATGATAATGCGACTTTATTTTCCAATTCAGTGTAAATATCATGCAATACACTTCTGAAAGAGTTCATCTTCCTGAATATCATACCTCCCTCTTCGATGATTTTTTCATAATCTTCACATGTCAATTCATTCTTTATAACTGATCGTTTGACGCCTTTGGTCTTCTTCAGTTCACCATCAACAGATTTTACATAATAAGCTTTAGCACCTGTACCGTAAAAGCTGATTATTGGATCATTTGGGAATTCATCCTTGAAATTACCCAGAACTGACTTTGTCACTGGAATATTGAATTGGTTTCCTGTTTTATAATTAGATGTATCGAACTTATTTATATTATTTTTGATAAATTCATAGAAATTGTCTGTATTTACTTTGAGAATAAGGGAGTCGGTATCAGTTTAGAGTAAAAACGCATCTTCTCTGGATGTATCAAACTGTTGTTTAATACATCCATAGAAAAAATCATACATAACTGTTTTGGATAATTCCAGAATGGAAAATCCCAAATACAGTGGTTCATCATAATGAAGTTTTACTCTAGCTAATTGAATGGCAACAAAATTTTCTGTAATAGAGCATTTTTTTGAATTTGGTCGCGATTGAGCATTTCAGTATTCAAATCTATATAGGTCTTCATCCAACATGATTGCTTGAACCTCAATACTCTATGCGTGTTCATCACTATCAAACCATGATTGACAGCTTGCTGTAAGTTTCTATACTGAACAATATATTTTTTTTTATCATTAAAATTTGGAATTGATTTGGGAACTTTCGATTTTGCATATGGAGGTATCAAACGTTCAACTAAGAATGGAAAATCGGAATGTTCATCGTGAAGTTCTTGGGGATGATGTATTTCCACTTCCAATACATATCCATAAGGACTATCAACATCCACATTCATTATATCAAGATTGAGAATTTCATGCGGTGTTAACCATGAAAATTCACCTGTTGGTAATGGTTGTGACATGCTGTGACCATATAGATTTATTGCATCCAAATATGAAATGAATGAAGATGGTTCATTTGGATTATAATTCGGTAAAAATGTATTGTTTGCTTTATGTTTCCTTTCACTACATTGACTGATTCCACCACGAATACCTTTTTGGAAGAAGTGAACCATATCAATGTCAGTCAGTAATTCCAGTTCAATATTAGTATATTTCAACGTGGCATCCCACGATAATCCGGGTGCGGTGAAGTATTGTGCCTGGTCCAATTTATATTTATCAGCAGATATATTTCTAAAGTTTTGAAAAATATCACATAATAGTAACACATCTGACTTTAAATATAAATCAGAGTATTCACCCAAATTCTGACATTCGAACGAATTCCAAACAAGTTGAGCTCTCCCATAATCATTATCTGATTGAAATTTTCAATTTGTGGGAAATGTTTGCGCATCTCGATACACTGATCAGATATTAAATTGGCACATAAATTCTCCAAAGAACTAGGCATGAATCTGAAACTATCAATGAATCTCATTTTCAAATAATTCTTCTTCACCCTACCATCTCTATCCGTATAGGAGTGTGTAAAGAGATGTGGGATGACAGACACTTCATCTTTGTTTCTATAAAATTCCTTTTTGAATAAGTGACAATCATATCCACTCAGATTGTGAAAAATAATAGAAATGAAATTTGGTAATTTAAAATTCAAATTACATGATGAATGAGCAGCAGGGGACCTTTTTTTCCTGTGAGATGACAATGATCCCTCACTTTAACTTCACCATCATTGAATTGTTCGGAATAAATGCCACAATTTGTGGCAGAAGCAAACTGTTCCTCTTCCTCAGAAGTTTGTGCATCCATAGGAATAGAAAACCTGACATGATTTTCATAAATATTTTTCAAATCATCTTCAATTTTTTTGACGAATTTCTGGGCTGCATCCTTACCCCTGTACGATACAAATTTTGACAAATCATCATTGTATGAACATTTAATCAGATATGCAAATGAATAAGGCTCATGTTTGAATGTCTTTATCGAGTACAAGTATTCAGGATTTGGTTTAGTGGTTTGAATCGGCTTGAGTACTGATTCAAAATCGGCGTACACTACAAATGGTGCCTTCATTTGTTTCTCAAAGTTTTCAAACGTTAGTATATTTTCAGGAACCATTTTCCCATATTCATTGACTTTGAAATTGGTTGTAGTACTCAAGTGATCACAATCATTTATCTTATGACGTAATAGTAATGGTCCATTAGAAAAATATGATAAACATCCTCACAAAAATATTTCTTATGTTTATGAGCCGATAATTGGTTTGAAGCTAATCTTGAAAGATCTTTGATCCAACAATAATGACTATTACCGAAATCATCTGTGATAAGTAACAAATTGACATGTCTTCTAAGTCTTCTCTGAGAGTAACGTAATGGTCCAATTATTTCATACATTATTTTACCCTTCTCGAATTTACTTTCTAAACCGTACACATTCACTGAAATATCATTCTTTTCCTCAAATTTCACAATATCCTTCAAATTTACCGGAACATTCATACCTGTTACATCTATGACAGTATTGAAATGTGGATATGATGAAACTTCTGATGTTCTATCGATTGCAGGATGTAGTGCTGAAGTGATAGCCCATGCAAAACAATGCTGATCTTCATTACGGACATTAACCACGGCCTTCCTACGCTCGATACATTCAGGTAGCTTCATATTTGAACATCCACTGAGCGGGCTGTATTTATTGATTTTCACCTCCAGAAACATTATTTTTTCACATTTCCAACCTTGAATACAGATCAAAATTACTGATACATCCAATTAAAACTTGGTAGAAATGCTTACCTGAATCACGTTCCTGGAATTCTGTAGTTTGAGCGATAATCCCATTTCGAAATCCATCAAATAAGGAATTCAAATCAGTAGATTGTTCAACTGTTCTATTCTAAGAGTTGAATGATTTGTTTTCTTTCAGATCTTGTGTTTGCAGAATATAACTCCCAGATACTGCCATATTCACTTTGATGATTTTGTGAACCCTGATGGCTGATTCCAATAATTCTATAACTTTCTGTCTGATTTCATTAAAGAATAACATGTAATCGGTGGAAACAATGGAACTCTGCACTCTGTATGTAGCAATCCGACGATTGAAGCGACTCTTTATAGTTTGAACACCAAAACTGATTTATACACATGCATTATTCTTATGTTGCAAACTTCTATTGCCAGAATTCACTTGAGTCAATGGAATCATCACATTACTACAATTACATGTGTACATAGATGTTGCGGCGTCATCTTATCTCCCTCGTTTCACTGATGGACCTCCTTGACAACTCTGGAGCTGATGACGACGAAGGTTGTCACTACGAGTAAAACATTTACCACATTCACAAGAATACATTTTCTATGATATGTTCTCACTAACTCACTCGATGAAAACTGACATAACCAACATTCGCCCGCTTCTTAAATACCACAGTCCTCGCCGCCTGCGCGTTTCCAATCGAGAGTGAGGGTAGAGCCATGCGTTATGTCATAGCCATCGTCACATCGAGGGAGGTAAGGGCACATCGATGAATACGCATTACTCAGCCGAACACCGTGGAGTGCACATCTAGCTCTCCTACCGTTGAACGGTTGCTGCTGGGGTAGAGCGATGCGTTACGTCACAGCCTTTACCGCATCGAGGGAGGTGAGGGCACACCGATGAATAAGCATTACTCAGCCACACATTGTGGAGTGAACATCTCGCTCTCTTACCGTTGAACGGTTGCTGCTGCTGTGACGTCACACCACTACTAACTTGGTGGCCTCACACCGATGGAACATTCATTAATTGAAGGATCTTCGAAGTATGCAGACGTATTTTTGTACACAGACACGCACATGATAAATCCTGCACCGTGCATTTTACCCTGTATGCAATCTATTCTTCAATGAAGGATATCTTTACCGGGCTGAATCCAATGTGTACTTTGTACATGAAAGTTTATACTCAGTACACATGAAGGATAATCTGACCCAAGGTCAACCAACCCTCCCACACTCCAACCCCAACCCTCCTCCACTCTAATAACATCATTACATCGTTAATGACGTCATAGGGGGGGCATGAGTCAGGCATGTCGTTCAAGGTCACCCTAATTACACCATCACGTCGTTAATGACGTCATAGTGGTGGGGAAGGCATGAGTCGAACATGTCGTTCAAGGTCACCCTAATTAGACCATTACGTCGTTAATGGCGTCATAGTGGGGGGAAGCATGAGTTGGTCTAGGTCATTCACCCTACGTGACGTTATAGTGGTGGGGGGAGGCATGAATCGGACATGTCTTTCAAGGTCACCCTAATTACACCATTACGTCGTTAATGACGTCATAATGGTGGGGAGGAGGCATGAGTCGGGACATGTCGTTCAAGGTCACCCTAATTACACCATTACGTTTTTAATGAAGTCATAGTGGTGGGGGGAGGCATGAGTCGGTCTAGGTCATTCACCCCACGTGACAAATCACATATCATTATTAAAGTTGGTTGAATTTGATGTTTATATCAACTCAGAGTCTACAAATCCCATCTTCAAGCCCATATGCTCTAACACCATTTAAGATCAAGGCCAAGTAGTGGGGAAGTGATGTCATGGATTGGAGGGTGGGGGTATCAAGGTCAAGTGGTGGGGACTAATGTCAACACCCAGATGACGTCATCAGGGTCGAGTGGTGAGGTCGGAGGGTGGGGGGGTTTCCAGTGGTTGGGGTGTCCAGTAGTGGGGTTGAAGGGTGGGGGTGTGTAGTGGTGGGGTGTCAAGTGGTGAGGGCCGCATCGAGAGAGGTAAGGACACACCAATAAATACGCATTACTCAGCCACACGCCGTGTAGTGCACATCTCACTCTCCTACTGTTGAACGGTTGACATGATAAATCCTGTACCGTGCATTTTACCGTGTATGCAATCTATGCTTCAATGAACGATATCTTTACCGGGCAAATTCCAATGTGTACTTTGTACAAGTAAGTCTGTACTCAGTGCACATGAAGGATAATCTGACCCAAGGTGACATGTCGCTTAAGGTCACCCTAATTACACCATTACGTCGTTAATGACGTCATAGTGGTGGGGGGAGGCATGAGTCGGTCTAGGTCATTCACCCCACGTGACGTCATAGTGGTGGGGGTGAGGCTTAGAACCGGCTCAAATCTCCTACTCTCGATTCTTTACTTCGGCATTTTTCAAGACAAAATCATGTCGGAAGCAGAAAAGAAGAAACTGCAGTATAGCGCGAAATATATAAAATATGGATTTATTGAAACTCCACAAATCCATCTTCGCCTATGTGCCTTCTTTGCCAAAAAACATTTTCGAATGATGCGATGAAACTCTCAACGCTACAAAATCATTTGAATAAAATGCATTCAGATAAAATGGACAAAAGTGTGACTTTTTTCCCGTGTCAGGAATCACAAGGTTAAAGGTTAGAATTCGTTGATCCTTAGCTCGCACAAGTTTCTACTTCTGAGGGTTGTCGTTCGTAGGAGTGCGACAGATTTTAAACAGATTTTCAAGAACTGGAAAAGAAACACTCAGCTCAGTCAACTGTGTCAAAAGCTTTTTCAGCGGCTTCTCAGCAAGACGACGACGAACTCTGAGCTTTCTACAATATCTCCTTGCTAATTGCTCAAACAGGTGAATCTCACACTATTGGAGAGGATTTAATTTTACCGGCAATAAAAGAAGTAATAACTACTGTGCTCCATAAACCAGTGGCAGATATTATCCGAAAAATTCCTTTGAGCATTAGTTCCGTGCAAAGAAGAATTGATGAGATGGCTGAAAACATTGAAGAGACAGTGTGCAATCATCTGAAGACTTCTAAATTCTCAATTCAGTTAGATGAGTCCACTTCACCAACCAATGAAGTATTCTTGTTTTCATACGTGAGGTTTATTAAAAATGAGAAAATATAACAAGAACTACTATTTGCCAGAAATTTAGAGACGGATACAAAAGGAGAGACCATATATAATACACTGCAAAAATTTTGTAATGAGAAAAAAATTACACTGAAGAATATTATATTAGCTGCTAGGGATGGCGCTCCGGCTATAACAGAACGTCACAAAGGCTTCATAGCATACCAAAAAAATAAAATTCCAGATGTGCTCGCTGTACATCGCGTCATTCATAGGCAATATTTGGTTGCGAAAAATTTGAGTGTGCGCCTCTCTCAATCACTGCAATGTATCATCAAAGCAGGCAATAAAATCCGAAACAGCTCTTTAAATGACACATTATTTAATCAGCTTCGTGTTGCTAATGATGAAGATTTCAACCGATTGCCAACTTCAAGGTGACGACTTGCTGCTTTTGTAGCCAAATTGCTCTTATACAAGAATAATATCGGCAGACGTGAGTTTCGCAATTTCCCTAATTTTTCAGCAGTATCCTTCAACAACGACAACTTGCTTGTTTACTGCCAACATTTGGTGAACCTTCACAGGAAATAAAAATGAAATTCAGAAATGGATACCTAGAATTTTGGCTACAAAAGCTAATTCCGCAATTGTACTGTGGATTGTGGTCCATCGTTCAACGATTTTTGATAGCATTCCCATCGTATTTGTTTGAACGTGGATTTAGTGCTGTGGCAACGTTGCTAACTAAAAAGAGAAATCGGTTGCAGATTACCGAACGCGGTGACTTACGGCTGTTTTTGAGTAAATTCGAGCCTTTCGAGTCTGATATATTAACAAACTTGTTGAAAATCATCGAATTCATCCTTCACTTTAGATTAGTTTTAAAATTCAAATTGAATTGTTTGTTTTAATAACATGACTAAAAGTTTTCCTAATATTACAAAATGGTGTTTTACATTACTCTCATCAGAAAGTCTTATTTTCACATGGCACACATAATTTAATTATTGAAACAATGACTGCGATTGTGATTCTTAAGAGTAAATTAAAAAAAAATGGAGGGGCGCTAGAAAATAATCAATTCTCGAAGTGGGCGGTAGACAAAATAAGTTTGAGAACCTCTGGGTTAGATGATCGATAAAGAAATATGTATCAATTTTTTTCATAGTCTCAACTCAAAAATACCGATTTTTGAGTTGTGTCACTTCAGAAATAATATTGCGATATTTCCGGTCCACTCTGCGATAATTTAAAACAAACCATAGACATAGACAACATTACGTGAACTGTCAGTTGCGTTCTGTTATGATAAATGAACAATGAACGTGAGCTGTTAGAATGAATGTGAGCTGTCACTTGCATTTTATTAAAACACGTTACTATTATCACTGATTTTTTACATTTTTTATTGTTATTTTTATCGATAAAATATCATATTTCAGTACTTACTATCCTATTCCTGACGAAGAAAAATTTAAAAATACGAAATTCATAAAAATGGGTCCACCTGTTTTTTAATTCTTTCATTATAATCATTTTCATTGATTTTCCCCCATGGTTCGACGCCGATGTTATCAGCCATATAAAGAAAAAGGAATCAGCATATAAAAACTATAAGAAATATAAAACAGCATTTTATCAAAATCAATTCTCGGATCTGAGAAAAAGTGTCAAAACTAAAATAAAAGCAGCATATAGTCAATTTACAAACTTAGCTGAAAATAATATTTTATCTGACAGCTCGTCTTTCTGGTCTTTCATACACAGTAAAAAAGGTCATTCGGGTATACCGGGTATAATGAAACTTGATGATGAGGTATTTGATAAGCCTGGGGATATTGTCAATGGATTCGCCAAGTACTTCAGAAGTGTATACTTGGTTTTGGACGAGAATATGCTTCGTGAAAATTCTCATGATTCTGATTTAGATACATTAAACATCCCTGCCTTCTCTAAAATCGATATTATTACTGCTTCAAAATTAATAAATAAACTCACCGCAGACGTTGACATTGTTCCTAGTCTTGTGATAAAGGACTGTATCGACGTTCTCTCTATACCTCTAATAAGCATATTCAACATAATTTTATAAACTTGTGCCTTTCCTGAGCAGTGGAAAACGGGCAGTTTCAATTTCGATTTTATGTAACTTTTCTAAACTTTTCAAGATATGTGTGCAAAATGTTATGTACTCCCATATTCAAAAAGTTATGTCTCCTACTCAGCATGGTTTCGTACAACAAAGATCATGTATGACAAATCTTGCATGTTTGAATCAATATATCTGTACATACCTGGACAAACATAAACAAGTCGATGTTGTTTATTTAGACTTTCAAAAAGCCTTCGATCAAATAGACCATTACTTTCTTCTCAGCAAATTGACAAAATTGGGACTCTCTAACCAACTGCTTACTCTAATTGAATCATATCTACTTAACAGAAAACAATTCGTCGAATATGAATCTTTCAAATCGGCCCAGTACGTAGTTACATCTGGGCTACAACTGAACGTATCCAACTGTAAGATAATATCATTTACAACAAAAAAGCGAAGCGAAGTTTAATGTACAATTATTCAATCAACAAAACTACAATCAACCGCGTACAATGAGATAAAAGATCTTGGTATAACATACGACAGTAAATTAACATTCACAACACAAGGAATATGATTGCTGATGCAAATAGGATGCTTGGATTCATTTACAGAAATGGCAAAAATTTCAAAAGTATTGCAACCTTGAAATTGCTATATTTTGCGTATGGCAGATCTAAGTTCTAACTCAGATCTGCCATACTCCATACTCCATACTCTAGTATGACTCTGTGTTATGGAATCCAGTTTACGACTTCCAAAAAACATCAATTGAGAACGTGCAAAGGAAGTTCCTAAAATATATATGTCTAAAAGTTGATGGTCAATACCCCACGACAGGCATCGATCATAACATTTTGTTGACACGATTTGATTAAACATCTTTGAAAAATAGGAGAGTTACCCTTGGTATAAAATTCCTGCATAAATGACTGAACAACAATATTGACAGTACGATTCTTTTACTCGAGATCAATTTCTTAGTACCAAGAAGTGAAGGTCGACACAATTGGAAATTATATTGCGAAGCATCACGCACAAATGTTATGCTACGATCACCATTGAATTTTATGTGCAGTAGCTTCAATAAAATCTGTGAACACTGCGATATTCATTTCGACTCTCTGAACACCTTGGTATCTTGTAACCACAATCACTTTCAATAATACTCCATTGATACCAATTTTTGCTGGACTATCCGCACTAGGGAGTTCAGCGGGAGCCGCTGCTGGTATTACCAAGACGATGAATTCAGCAAAAGCCAGCAGAGCGGCTTTAATGGAAGCCAATCACCACAATAGAACCATGGAGGCTGTAGCATTGGGCAAACGCGAAAGTGGAATATACCTCAAACCGTACTGTAAAGGTTTAGGACTATATTTAAAACCATTCAAAGCCACAAACAAAACAAAAAACTAATTGAACTCCTACCTCAGAGGCCTCTTACCGATCTCGATCTCAGTTATTATGCACAAAAATCGTTAATATCAACATCATTTATCGAATCTTGACTCGATAAATGTAATACTGGAATATTTTCAAAATCAGTCTGATCGATATCAACAAGTGGTGAACCATCTTCAGCAATCAATAGCGGCATAGAGCTCATGATATTGATTATTTAAGTCTGAGGAATGATATGTGATAGCAATTAAATCTGAATAGGAAAGGTGATGATGTTACTGATACCTCACCTTTTATAGAAGAAAATAAACTAGCGCATGCGCTTTTTCATCGACTGGCACATGCGCTCTTTCACTAAACTATTCACGCATGTGACAATCTCTGTCATTTGAGAGGAACACTTTGTGTTGCATACATTTTTTGTTAAAGTGAGAAAATAGTACAAATAAA
>NW_019290886.1:75383-92617 GCF_000500325.1 Leptinotarsa decemlineata | reverse complement strand
TTTTTGATTGAAAATATATATATATTTAAAATCACGGATAGTCATTTGACTATGTGGTACACCGTTTTGTTTGTGAACTTTGAAAATTGTATCATTTATGTTCTGTTTTACTATTGTGCATGTTTCCCACAAACCACGTGATTCATCATCATTATATTATTGTAATTATTATTATCATTACATACTTTCCATTCGTACGTTACTCAAAAAGTAATTTAAGACTGTTCAAATGCTGGCAGATAATTAGAAAGATTACCCAATGTTGATATAATTCAGAAAATCCGCATGGTCTGATAACATCTCATTTTCATTCCATGATCGTGCCCTAGTAGGTTCGTCCAATCGAAAGCAACCACTAAATTATGTAAAAATTTTCATTGTGAGCGGCCAGCTTTTCAGTTTTAGAGCCCACAAGAGAAATGCCCGAAATCGCAAAATATGCAGAGACTTGTGTATTTTGTACATTTGCAGTGCTAAGCTGGAAATCCTGCGGGAATTGTGGAAATTCTCGTATCTCGTTCGAATTTATTTTGTCACGTCCAAGTCTGGATTATCCACTCTAACACATAATATTCTCGAATCCTCCCTGAATGTCTGACTGAACAACATTGCGTTGTACTATAATGTTGCTTATTTGAGTGAAACGGGCAAGTTTCTACATTTTTTACAATATATAGCTGGGCTTTCTCTATGCATTTACTTTTCTCTTATTTCCTGAAGGAATGAACAAGTATGATCAATACAGAAAGAAGATTTGTCAATTACATTTGACCCCCAAATGGTTCGATTAACTTGCAATGATATCAGGTCATCTCTAATTTAGTTGGTATCAGGAAATTACATATGGCATTTTATATTGAACGGTTTTCGGTCAGTTATTGTGACTGGTTTTTTCTAAATATTCATTTGACTACTATATGAATGATGGTTGGAGCCCGATAGACGGGCGATCGATTTTCATTGCGTATCGTCCAACCCATTCTAACGATCGTACGTTAAAAGGTTAGACCTCGTTAATTCCCAGTTCGCACAGGGTTTTCTTCGGCACTTTTTCATTCATAGGTATACATATCTCATTGAAAAAACCAACAAATTAAAAGTGGGTTTAAATTGAAACGTACTTCAGAGACGTCAAAACACAGGGTTGACACGGAACTTTTCCAATTCAAAATAAGCTGTACTGAAGGAGTCGGATATACAGGATTACTCTATGGGAACTGCGATGGTTACCGACATATACTTTGTACTTTTTCAAATTCAAAAAATCAAAAGAATAAGATGAGAAATGAAACATTTCACTGAAGATTAAAATAATCGAATATAATACTAGTAGACCAGCAAAGAGGTCTTCGATGGAATTGCCCGATACTTGATGAAAATCCCTAACGCATTCAAAAAACACTTCATTGTGAGATTTTTACTAAATAGTTTTACAAAAATACGTTTATTGTCAATCTAAAAGTTTCTGGAGCCTATTGCAATCGTTTTATGATACCCATTCAAGCAAGGTTTTTCCTGTATTGGTTTTCACAGGTCCTTTGCTCAATGTACGTCATATTTTTCTGGAAATAATTCGGGTTGTTCATGAGTCACTTTCTCCCGTGATCCAATGTCTCACATTCGCGTAAGAGTATGTTATTTCCACAGATGGTCCTTTTCTAATTCTACTCTCGTGTATAAGGGCAGATATGATTTTCCAACTCTCCTTATGTTTCCTATTGACCCATATTATGATCTGGTACCATACTAAAGGTTTTGATGCTGTGTTGTTTCAGAGTCTTCATCTAAAGTTAATGATCCGTGTCTGACACACATCAAATGTTTTCCTTGTCTGAAAATCCTGATTATCCTGTAACTCAATATGGAATCAATTTATTCTTGCCTGCCAATTCCTTCAGATTTTCTCCGTATCTTTAGAACAGTATCGATGTCACTTTGCTCCAAGTGCAGATAAGTTACCTGTAAGAATAAATATTCATCTCAAATTTATAATGTAATGTAAATTTTGACTCGTACTGTAAATTCAGCTCGCGTCTTATGTTTCATTTTCGACCACAAAGTTTGTGTCGGAAGTGGTTTCGGTATCAGCTAGTGCATGCAGATCAGTTATAGCTCCCTTATCTTTCCATAGCTTCTTTTGTAATGTCGTTTTCTGGAAGTGATAATACGGACTGACTTTAGTAAGTTCTGATCCCTTCATCTTTCTGAGGTTTCAATTTTTCTAACTTGGTCCTCTTGGTGAATACTACTTTGGTTGATTTGGATGGGCGCATGTGCAGCCCTTCTATTGGAGCCTGCTGCACGAGTCTTTTCACTATGTTATATTTTGCTTTTAACGGATCATCTGCAATACAGTATGTCTTCATGTCTTGGGTGAGTATCCCAAAGCCAAACTACTCACTTTGAAATGACCCTGTTAAGGACATTTGAGTTCAATAAGTATTGGATCATGAATGCATTCATGGCATTCTGATATCATAGGGAGTCCATAAGATCCTTGAAGATATTGGAATACCAAGTGAAATATCAGTGAATTATCAGTCATTTGATAAATAAAGTGACATTCAGAATAAGATTATTTTTCAGATAGGATTCAGTGAAATCAAAGATACCCTGCAAAAAGTAACACCATCGAGATTACTCATGAAAGTGCTATATCAGCAATGAAATACACTAGTAAAAACCAAACTACCCACTTTGGCATCTATTCTATATTTCTCTTTCGACTGATCATTACCATATCTTACTTTTAACTTTTCAGTCAGTCCGGAAAAAGGCCCGAACCTAACTATTTTTTTTTCTTATTGACTCGGCCATTACTTGTTGAAGATCCATAATTATTTCACAAAGTACACCTGAAACGATTCGATCTTACAAACTGTATTTTCAAAAATATCACATGTTTAGCTATCGCAGTAGCGTAGTGAGTTACATACTGAAAAGTTTGTGAAGATCATATCGTTTCCGGTGAAGTTTGTGAAACAAACTTGTGTATTGAAATAAATATTACCAGAAACATTTTTCTGAAATGAAAAAAAATCTGCCACCAGTCTTGATTTTGATGTAGATTGGATTACAAAAAATCTCATTTCATTGAACATGAACTAATTGATTATTGTGAGTAACTTTTTCATTGTTATAAAACCCTAATTTTTTCAAAAGATAAGTTTGTTTCAAATCTCTTGAGACTCTGCCTCTAAACTCCACTGAACATTTCATACAATCTTAGAAGTAGATAGTAGTATCATTCATCTTTGAAACAACGATTGAAGTTCCAACACCATCCGTTTGAAACTCTTGATTAATTATGCAGAACAGAAACAGTTTATATTCTTGTCGGGAGTGAAATATATTCAAGAAAGCAGTGGGAATTTGTCTGATATCGGTCTAAAGTTCTGTGATAAATTTTCCCGTCTCTGTGATACCTGCTGGGAAAATTGCTATCCACTCACTTGATTGGATAGTTGCGGATCTTCCGAATGAATGAGGTTTTTTCAGGAGTATTTTCCATTATTTGACATCTAAAACATTTTCTCAGGATACATTTTTCAGTTTTCGCATATACTGAACTCTTAAGATGAATTTGTGCATCTGAAAATGTTTCAAATGACAGGCAAATACACTTCATTGACATCTTGGTAGTGCCCAAAAAAATATCAAAATAACAATAAATAATTGAATGAAATTCCTTTCAAAATTAGCCCCACCGGTGATGTTATTGCATGATTATTGCAAACAGATTTGTGATTCTGCCTCACCAGATGCACGCATGTGTCCCTTTACTGTCCTTATCAAAACGTTGATGCTCAAATATGTCAAAATCATCGAATGCATTGAAGTTACCATTATTGGAGATTCCTGGACCTACGGAAACATATTGAGAAGGTATCACCATGAATTATAATTGGAAAGGCCAGTTGGTAATGTATGGTGTAAATTTGAGTTGGTTATACATAATCGAGATGATGGAGTAAAGCAATGTATCTGGTTAGCGAATGGAATAATGTAGTAAGTTCTACGTTGTTCATTAAACTATGCCCCATTTAATAAAAATATGCCACCCACGAATTAAAATTCCATCTGTTTTCTCATTTTAAACAGTAAACATGTAATGATTGATCTGAGCTTCATTCAGAAATATATGTATTGATAATATTCATAGTTGAAAACTTTTTCAGCTTGAAAGAGGAGTTATTTTTCAGTTTTTGGGAGTCTCCAATTTTCTCTTCTTCATACATTAGATATTCTTGTGATTGAAGTTTCATGCAGATATACTTTGCAAATTTTTATAGAATCATATTGTTCGATTATTCCACGTTATTATGAGTCAAAAATCTTCCATCAAAAAAAAGAATATATATCAAATGCATATTATTATATTATATGAATCTTCGATTTGCAACAGTACAAGCTATAACTACCAAGATATTTCATTTCAAGAAAAGTGAACCGAAGGTTCCGCATTCAATAATCCCAGGCGAAATATCAAAGTGTTCTTATATCTCACCCACCCGTAGTCATATTTTCTCACAACCTGACATCTTATACTTATTATTTTCTTGAAAATCCCTTCAGGCGGGAATGGCACTGCATTGAGGAGATATCCTTTCTATCGCACATCAAAAGTTTATCTTTTTCCAGCCCAAACGAAAACTTATTTCATTCCTTTTATGTTGCCAATCTTACGTTTTTTCTTCCTCTCATGTCCACTCCACTGATATATCAGAAAACAGGACGAAAATGCTATTCGACAATGGGAGTCGTTTCTATGAAAAAGCTTTCCTTTCAAACACTCCAACGACACATTCGTCAAATGGAAAATTCTTACTAGTGGTGGGTTAAAAATGGAATTCACGAGAAGCAGAATTACAGTTTTGTAGTTTCATTTTACCTCTCGAAAGAATGTCAATTTCAGTCAAAGTTCCATAAAAAAATTACCTGGTATGTACAGTTTGAATATATATACGTTGAGAAGTATTGAAGTTTGATTTTGTGTGTTCGACAATACAAAACCTAATATATCAATTCATTATTTCATCACTACGTCTTTGATCACGTTCCTCCACATGGACAGTTTTTTATTGGCTCAGTCGTTCGAAAACTAGATACCACTTGTGTGCTGTTGTGTCGTTGCCTCTCTTATTCCTAGATTTCTACATTTCTTTTCTCCACCTTGAAACAAGAATGTTCCAGATTCACCTCGTCCCGAAAATACCAATAATCAAATCAAATCAAATTTATTTTTATCATAATATACGATTTGTTGAATGACATAAATAATCATTAGATTTCAATTATCTTGAATGAATAATTTTCACCTAGGCATTGAAATGCCTATATTGTATTATATACTCATTCAGATAAGAGTTATGTATGTAAATCTTATAGAATAGAAACAATATGACAATACTAAGACATAATCTGTGGTAATATAATTATAAAAAAAATTAACTCATAGAAGAAACAAAAAAATAGGATATAAGTTGAGCATTTGCTAGTATAAGAAAATATTCAGATGGTTTTGGAACTGTAAATCAATGTACCATAATAGAACACAAATCTTTGTGTATGGCCCTTCTTGTAGAGTGATATTTTAATATTTGAATCCTCGACTGCTCTAGTTCTTACTGGTGTATCAATTATAGTTGCTAAATTTGGGGAACATCTGTACTAGACACGAGTAACTATACAATGGTGTTACGCAAAGTAAATTAGTCTCTTGCTATAGTTGATCCGTTGAAAATCTTTTAGTTTTTCACAATACTATTTTCAATATTGAGTTCTGTGCTATTTGTAAGATATGTCTTGGCACAATTATGTCGCTGGAATTGCAAAAGCCGCTTTTCAAAAGCTTGGAATACAGTTCCGAACTAAAAAACTGTACACACCTCAGCAACTTTTGATGCTTTATGAAGCTTAGATCAGACATTCTTTGGAGTATTGTTCTCATGTATGGAGCTTCGCCTCCAAGCATATCCCGAAGCTGCTGGATTCCATCCAGAAAAGAGCCATCCGCCTCATTAGAGACGCGAACATCACTTGCAAAATTGATAGTTTGGAACTTCGAAGAAAGGTTAATTCCACCAACAGCGGTACAAATCATGAATACGCAACGGACTGTAGCTGCTCATTGTTTTGAGGTTTAACTCAATACACCTCGAACTTCACTGTTAGAAAACTCTTTCATTTGGAGAACTGCATTCATGTGGAGTAAACTTACTGTGAATTTTTTTCAAAATGGATTTAATCTCCAGCGATTCAAATCCAATGTGAATCACTACTATCGCACAGGCACCGCTCCTAGAGCGCCTTGAGGATTTTCCTATAGTGCTTGTGTTTCGTGCGAAGAAAAAACTGATGTGGTTGTTGAAAGTATCACCCCATGCCATCATACAATATCTCAGTAAAAATAAGTTTTTTCAAGAAAGAATATCTATGAGAGTATGAAATTTACGTATGAGAAGTCCCATTCTTTCTGTTACATATGATACTTATTTGTCTTATTTCATATGTTGATCAATAAAAAGACCCAAATATTTAATGGATACTGATTTTTCTATAACCGGAAATTCACAATTAAAACTTTTCGTGAAAGTCATTTTGTGCAATCAGTTCATTATTATGCGGCTGATCATCTGAATTGAGGGAAAAAGTCATGAACTTAGTTTTTATACATTCAGACTCATATCATCTGTATAACCGTGAATTTTATCATTCTTCCTTATTGCTTTAATGTAAGCAAGAAAATTGATTAGGCCAAGTAATATTCTCTGGGTTATACCCACATTGATTTGTCATGTTGCACTGAACTTGTTACCAATTTAAACAATCTGTGTCCGTTCTTTTACATAATTCTGCATTGGTTCCAAGCAGGGCCGTCGCCATGGGGGAAGGAGCCTCGCCCCCTTGCTTTTTCGAATTGGGAAAAAGTTGAGAGAAAGTTGGGAAATTTTAGGCCGTGAAGATTGAAAAAAATAATAGTAAAAAAATGAATGAAAATTAAAAAAAAATAAAAATGAGAGAAAAAAAAGGGAGTGAAATTCTGAGTTGTTTGAAATCTTAAAAAAAGTTTAATTTCTTCCAAGTATGAGAACAGTCCTGAAAAGTCCACAAATTTTGAAGTGACAATTTTATAAAATTCACAACTTTTCGCTGTTCATTCGACTTGGAAAGTTGGGAAATTTCGGGCCGTGAAGATAGAAAAAATAATAGTAGAAAACAATACACACAATATTATTTAAGTGTTGTTTCCTTTTATTTGTATTGAATATTCCTATACATGGTGGATATGGTGGAAGACCAAGGACCTTGGTCCATAGTAGAATAATTCCCATTATTATTTTTATAATTACCAAAATGTATTTTTGTTTGTACATACCCTAACGGGCATAATCATTCAGCCAATCTTTGGGTAGCTGAGTAAGAGAATTAATATATTATAGTAGTAACTAATTCTTCGGCTTCCATTTTTTCGAAAGTTGGGAAATTTTGCTGGTGACGTTGAGAAAATTTTGATTCCCTTCCCCCCTGGTTTTTCTTTTCGCTACGGCCCTGGTTCCAAGGCATGATCTCTAGTATCATAATTACACAATTTTTTGAGTACGGTTTCATGCGACACAGTATCGAAAGCCTTTGCCAAGTCCATAAATACTGCAAGGCATTTGAAAACTTGTTTGTTCTAAGAATGTTATTTTCTTTATTTTTTTAGGATGAATTTTCGAATGTTCAGTCTGAGACATGACATCCTGTATTGAGAATATATCTACCGAAAATATGATTCGAAAGACACTGTCATCTAATAATTAACATGGTAGAATAAAACATTTCTTGAACTATTCTTGGAATAATTTTCGAACTAACAACCATTATGATACTCGTAACTACAAACGTTGTTATTCAGTTGTATTCATCTTTTCAATTTTATATAAAAATATATTTGATACCAATAAAAATATTTAAAAGATTTTTTGTTTCAGTAATTTTCATTATTTTTCACCTGAAAATGAAAAACGCAAACAATACTGATTGAATAATGATAATCATGAATATCTGCTTCAGACGTTCAAATCTCTTTTTCTTTTCAGTTTGTAAATCGAACTACCGTAAAATCAAAATCGATTTAAAAAACATCATAAGTACTCATAAATCATTAGATAAACGATTTGTTGATAGCATTTGATTGTCATGCAGTCGCATGCTTTACACGTCTACGTTTTAAAAATCAATAAGTGAAATAATTGTAAAAACAAGGATTCAAAATAATTTCATTTGTTCCGTCTTATTACCTAATGAATGAAATATTTTTGAAATATTAAATTTTTGGAAAATTTAGTTTCATTTTGAAGAAACGGATTTTTTGAAAGAATTTGAGAGAAGAATATCATGAAGAAAAGAGAAATGAAACTTTCTATGTTTTTACCACTTTTATTTGTAACCAACGTGCAGTTTCGTCCTATACGGACATTTTCAAACTTATACAATAAAACATAGAAAATTTCATTTCTCTTTTTTTCATTATGATTTCCTACCACGTAGTAACGGCTACATCCATCAATTTATTGAAAGAAGAATATCAGTTTATTTTCATCAAAGCACATCCTGGACGTGAAAGCTATAGTATAATGTGTCGTGGTTTTGTTAACTTTGTATAGTGAAAATCAAAAAAAAAATTATAAGTTAGTTCTGGTCTAGATTCTCATCAAGTATCAGTTAGTTCCATGCAATTTTTTTGATTGAAAAAGTCAATTTAACATTTTAAAGACATTTTTTGCCGGAGAGGCACCATTTTGTCGTGGAATAGAAATCTTAATCATTCAGAATACTTTATTTGAAGAAGGTACACAAATACTTCAGAAGAATACATGAACTGCTCTGAAGAAATGTATTCCTTAAGAACGACGTTCTCCAAATGAAAGAGTTCTTGGAAGGTATAGTTACGGTGTGTAGAACTGAACATCGAAATAATGGTTCACTACCGCGAACTTCTAACATATATCGCTCTGGGTGTAATCAAGTGGTCTGTCAATCGAACATTTTCTATGAAAGTATCTGTAGAAAAGAGATCAACCAAAAACATGCACCTTCCAGGAATACAACCTTGCTCATAATGTTTGATCTGCAACTATACGCGTTCAAAGTTTGTATTGAATATTGGAGCGATGGACAGCTGTATTTTGCCGTATACTTCCGATATATAATGTGCTGGGTAGAATCAAAGGGATCTATTGAAACAGAACACAATAGTGTCTCTTGACGCGCATCTGCTAATCAAGTAAGCATCATCAGAAGAGGACTCGAACTAATTTTCACGGCTACCTCAATGAAGTAATTAAATTCCTAAAATATACAATGATAAACACTGAAGATGAAGACACCCCTGTATTTTAGTCTTTTTGAAAGAAGATATTTGTTTTTGGTTCAGACGTAGACCTTCATGGATCACTCTCTTCGTATAATACTCAGCCCAATTGACAGCCTTAAACCCAGCCACTGTGATGCCGCGCTTTGGAGATACCGGAATAAGTTATTCAAAAATGTTGCTTGGAATTTAATTTTGACTCTACAATAAAATGAATGTATCCATAATGAATATTGTGATTTTCATTCTTATTCCTACATCATAGAGAATTCATCATTTTCGTAGTTTCTTATTTAGAACCATTAATTGAAAATTGGACTTGAATGTGAAATTCATCTTAAGTGTGTTACACAATATATTAGTAGTAGATTACAGCTGGTTCTGGGCCTCCCCCCACCACTATGACGTATTAATTTTTTTTGTTGTTGTTTAGTAACATCAAGGCGATGTGATCTTGAAGGGTCTGGTGCATGGATCGTTCAGAATTTTTCTCATATGAGATTTTGTGTGTGTGTGTGTGACATAGTGACGTGATTACATTTGATTGGTGTGTGTGTGTGTGTGTGTGTGGGTGTGTGTGTGAGAAGGCACGGTACAGGGTTTCATCATGTGCTTGTCTATGTACAAACATACGTCTGCATACTTCGAAGATCCTTCAAGTAATGAATGTTCCATCGGTGTGAGCCCACCAAGTTAGTAGAGGTGTGACGTCACAGCAACAACTGTTCAACGGTAAGAGAGCAAGATGTTCACTCCACGACGTGTGGCTGAGAAATGCGTATTCATCGGTGTGCCCTCACCTCTCCCGAAGCGATGAAGGTTGTGACGTAACGCATCGCTCTAGCCCCGCTATCGATGGTGACACCACGGCTCCGAGGACTGTGCTAACGTCTACCCTCTCCGAGAGCGCAACGACCACTGCCTGTTCGTATCGACATCGGTTATCGCATCCAGTTGGGAGGTGGGCTTGGCTGTTACGTCAGGCATCTTTAGTGGGTAGCAACAAGCAATGTGAACCTTTCACGATTTTATGGTGGGGGTGACTCGCACTCCTTAATATAAAAGAAATGCCTGGCACACTATGAAATCAGTAGACGAATATATCTGCAGCAGTTAGCAATTGGTAGAGTGTTATTCAGTTCGTAATAGAAGGAAGACGGCGAGTGTATTTGTCTGTTGAAAATTGTTTATATTTTCATCATGTCCGTTTCAAAAGTAGACTTGAATGAAATTAATAATTTGATTGTACAGGAGGTTGAAATACTAGAGCAAAAGGCCTCATCATCATTGCCAATTGATGAAGTGTACATAATTAAAAAGACGTCAACTTATTTTAACTGATTTGGTAGATCAATTCTATTAACTTTGGAAGATGTAAGCAGTGATAAATTATTTAAAACATGGCTACCAAAACGTATTTCGTTGCAATTCAGTGATGACGATATAACTTGTATCAACTCATCAGGTAGTAAATATACGATGACGTATTTAGGACGTATTTAGGCCCACAAAGTTTTGCTGGCATGAAAACGCGATCTCTAGTCAAATTCAATATGATTGAATAATAGTAGTGATTATTTATAGTGAATTTCTTTAGGTCATAGCTCACAAAGTTTTGCTGGTATGGAAACGCGAGTTCTAGACAAATTCAATATGATTGAATAATAATAGTAATTATAGTGAATTTCTTTTTGTTTTAATACTATTCATATATTAGATGATAATTATATGGAAATATAAACATTACTAACTCAGTTGAATACACTCACTTTGTAACTACAAGTAAAATGGGAATGTGAGTATTATATCATGAAAACAAGTTGGAGGTTGCTTATTGTTTTTTTAATCGATTTCAGTTCCACCATTCAAAGATGTGGATGCAGTATGCAAGTCAAGATTGAATCGATGTTGTAGATCTCAAATCATCGGTTCAACATTTGTCGTCTAAATTGAAGGTGTTGGGCGATGGAGCCGAACATGCAAGCATTTATATGAGTGTATGCTATGATGAAGAACAAATCGAATTATGTCTTCGTGATGCTGAGAACTATCGGAGTGTTGCAGAAGTTTGAAACAAATTTTTGGATAATGAAATGGAAGTTATTTTAGATAGTCTGTATGTTCCTGTAAATCATAAATAATGTCAAATAAAAAACTTTGTATCATTTTCATGTTTTATTAAATCCCATTGTATACAATAAAAAATGATTACAAAACAATAAATATGATATATATGAATTAGGAAAAATTACAATACATGATTTAAGTCAGTTACATGATAGAGTGGAAAAAAGAAATAGTGTCAATAATTTAAAGAGTTTCAATATCTGCTGTGAACTGAACCATCCAATGCATTGTATGTTGAAACTGTATCATGCAAAATTAATGCATATACTTTAGTGTTGTCTGGAAACTTGGTTTCCCTCGTCTCAAACTCAATCTTTATATCAATAGCTGATGATTTTGTTGCATTCGGTTGATGGGAACGATCGATGATGAATAGTGGATTCTCTCTAAAGTGTCCAATGTCCATCAGAGGTTCACTCATATCTTTATCATAATAACTTCGCTGGAAACTCTCAAAAGCATGATAAGCAGAAGCATCAAGTTTTTTGTCGAAATTCAAATTCCATCGGTCGTATGGATAAACTTCAGAATTGAAGTATACTCGAAAACTATTGATATCAGCAGTTGTGAATTTGGTAATATCCTGTGGTCTATCTTCAGATGTGTTTGAAGAAATCCCACGTAATTATGGTAGTAATGATGGTATAGAGGTCCCACATATGATAAGCCAACTTGATTTTGGCATTCAGACCGCTTTTGTTTATTCTACTCAAAAGTTTCAGCTTGTGTTTATTATCATCTGGAACAATATGTCTTATTTTACATTCGATTTTATTTATTTTCAAATCAGCATCAACCTCACTTATATATGAGTTTTTGAATGATCGAGCGATAATCAAAATCAATTACTGTTTAGCATTCATGATACTTTTGTTGTAATCTTCAGCAAAACCCATCAAATATTTTCAGTGGTAGTTTTCCACTAAAAACATGACTGTTTGTTTACAAGATATCTTGTTTCAATTGTGAAAGTCCCCAGCCAGATGTCAATAATGTGTTAGCATGTGATTGTCCAGATGATATCATGATTTCCATTGTAGATGTTATCCCAAGTTTTCTAACAACAGCCACTTGTTCACCATCCATCTCGTGACGAATTTCATCAAAGAGAAATGCGATTGCATTATTCAAGAGATAGCATGTTTTCGCTACATCTTTGGGGGTGAATTTACCTTCTATGTAAATGAAGCTCTCGGCAATATCTAGTATTACATCTTGATTATTGATTGCAATTCTAATTTCATCCAAATTCCTGAATAGCGGTGATCCATAGGGCTTATACGTGTGCTCATGTAAACTTATGAGAAAATGATCGAGCACTGGTTCATCGAATATATTCAACTTTTCACCGTTTGTTTCGAGCACCATTGTTATTTTTTCACTTTCAATTCAATTAATTTCAAAAATTTAAGATCACTCACAGACAGAGCGTTATGTGCTAACTATGTGCTAACTAGCATATACTTGTGGAATGAGCTCTTTTTTATGCACACTTTTCTTTTTATGCACACTTTTCTTTTTGATAGTGCAGCTCGTTTTGGTTTGGGATTGTTCAATACGATTTTGTCTATTATGAATGAAACCCATAACGATGATTATTCAATTTTCTTCAATTCCAAAATTAAGAAAATCTCTTCTTCACTTCCAAAATCGATAAGGTTATTTTTTTCATCCAAAATACGCACTATAATGTTGTGAATCAATTGACGACCTTCTGGACTGACAGGGGTATATATAATACTGTGTGGTTCTTTAGTAAGATTGTATCCTGGTTCAACATCAATGAGAAAAGAATGTGGGATTCTTCACCATTTATATATGAACCAGATATTATATTGCAATCTAAGCGGATAAGTCTCACAGTTGTAATGTTTATTGGTAATGAGGATTCATGTATCTGATTTGTTGGAAATATTCCATGAGCGAACCCTATCATTTCTGCTATAGAATTTGGATGTGTCAGATCAATTTCATATTTGGATCGCATTTCACATTTGAATGTATTATTATTGGCGTGTAGGTAGAAAATATCATCTGCAACGATATCATTTGGTTTTTTATCATGAAACAATCTAAACATGATATGTTTCTGTATGACGACATTGATCTCTTCTATTTCATAAGCACCACATGGAATTTCAATTGTAAACTTTTGGGGTATCGATGAGTTGTCATTATTGATTCTAGAACTCACTAAATTATCAGCTTCAGTTATATTATTGATTGTATTGCATCCATAGAATCCCAAAAGTCCTAATCCATAACGGCTGTTTCTATCCTGTTCAAATGGTGGAAAAAAATACGCACTCAAGACACTTGTCCCGACAGCTTGTAGCTCGAACTTTCGTGACATGACTGATGAATATTTTGAAACACATTTCAAATCATTATTGTACACAGCAACAGCACATTTGAGACAATTTACACTTTTTGGAAGGTGTTGTATTGTAATAAATATAATGATACCAATATTCACATCCTCTATATTACAAATACAACACATAGATTTTTGAGGTATAGGACCATCATTAACATCCGAATCTAAATTTTCATCGGGGTGGTGTTCATAACAATATCTATGTTTCATTATATCGATGTCATCTTGTAGATGTTTGGGTACCTTTTCCCAAACATATGCAATCTCATGTGCAACACATGCAAGTATCACTTTATTAGGCATATTTTTAAGCATCACTTAATCCATT
The DNA here is from genome assembly GCF_000500325.1 of Leptinotarsa decemlineata. Lineage (NCBI taxonomy): Eukaryota > Metazoa > Arthropoda > Insecta > Coleoptera > Chrysomelidae > Leptinotarsa > Leptinotarsa decemlineata. Next base: position 78,427 of record NW_019290886.1, on the reverse strand, counting down.
TTTTTCAAGGTACCATATTTTGAAAACATTCTAAGTGAAAACCCCATTCCCTTGATAGCCTCCCGATCCAGTTTTTGTGTTGCATCCATTTTTATTTGAAAAATCATCAGAGAGAAACTGTAAGCACAAGTGACCACAGAGAACTGTACTAAATTTCTGTTGACGATCATAGTTATATTTGATTTTTACGTTCGAACATTTTCGAAAGAATCGAGTCAATTCTAATGGTGGGGGTAGATCTCGAAAACTGTCGAAATATGCGACTTCTTTCCCACATTTTTCATATGCCACCCAATGTGTTCCTGGTCCACTTATTCCATCTAAATTAACAATAGCTTTCTCGTTTTGTCTTGGACCTGAAGAGGGTAATCTGTCACGCATGAAAACACCACGAAAATGTGAAATTTCAATTTTTTGTGCTTAATAACTGTGATCGAGATCAGTAAGAGGCCTCTGAGGTAGGAGTTCAATTAGTTTTTTGTTTTGTTTGTGGCTTTGTATGGTTTTGAATATAGTCCTAAACCTTTATGGTACGGTTTGAGGTATATTTCACTTCCGCGTTTGCCTCCATGGTTTTATTGTGGCGATTGGCTTCCATTGAAGCCGCTCTGTTGGCTTTTGCTGAATTCACGCCCTCAGTAATATCAGCAGCGGCTCCCGCAAAACTCCCTAGTGTGGATAGTCCAGCAAAAATTGGTATCAATGGCAAAAGTCCACCGATCTTGGGAACAGGTATTATGCGTGGTGCGCGGATTTCCTTCTTTCCACTGTCAGCTTTGAGGTATTTACGTGCCGCCTGCAATGCCACAGTGATAGCTTTTTTGCCACAGTGATAGCTTTTTTGCTATTATTCGTCACAAATTGATCCCCACCAGCTTTCTTCAATACATTTCGCACTTTATGGACTATCCCAGCACCAAATGCAACTTTTCTAATTTTATTTCTCTCCATTTGTTTCCTCTTACTTTTTTTCTCATTGGTGCTACAACCCATACCCATATATCTTTTCGCGTTTCGAACTAAACGTTGTTTCAGTTTTGTACTCGGTTCACGGTATTGATAGCCTCCGGGAAGATGTAATATGAAAGGAAGTTTGTTTATTAAATCATTAACAAAACCACAACTTTTTTAAATTTTACGATCACTTTCAATACGTCCGTATCGTTTGATGGTACACATTGAAATGAATGAGCTAATAACATTTATGAAGTCTCCAACCACGGCACAATGCGCATTGTAAAACAGAAAGAAAAGTTTGCTGTTGATAATCTAGATGGGAAATTAAGGTGTGGATTGAATGGACAAAAGGTATTCAGACATGGTCCACTACTTCCATCATCAGTTCGATGACTCATTATAGGACCTTCAAATTGTGGAAAGACGAATGCAATGATATCGCTATTGACACATCCACAAGGACTGAGATTTAGAAATGTTTATATTCGAAATCACTCAATCAACCTAGATATCAGTACTTGCGAAATGTTTTGGATTAGGTTTTTATACATTCAGCAATAATGCAGAAATAGTGGAACCCTCCGACGCCAAGCCTAATTTTGTTTTCATTTTCGATAATGTGATATGTGAAAAGCAGGATATTTTTAGATCATATTTCTGTATGGGACGTCATAAGGATGTTGATTGTTTTTATTTCGCATAGACATATTCACGGGTACCCAAACAATTAGTGCGTGACAATACCAATCTCATCATAATGTCCAAACAAAATGAGACGAATTTACATCACATTTATTAAGATCATGTATCACCCGATGTAACATTCAAACAATTCCAATTGATGTATGTCAAATGCTGGGAGGACCACTGAATATTCGATCACTGAATATTGTAGAGGTCACTTCAGCGAATTGAGCTTTAATTTAAAAACGGCATTGTGAATACAAAAAATGATTCTGAAAATGAAAACAATGGAATGAATTTGAGACGTCAATTAGTAGAGACACCAGAAGCTTCAAGGCAGAAATTCAACTCTATCAAGAATGATAATATTGAAAATCGTACGACACTTGAAAAATTGTATCAGCCCATAATGAAACCATTGAATATTTTATCATCAAACGCTACTTCTAAATCAACAGTGTTATCGTCAAAACATGGAAATGTTCAATCTACTTCAAATTATCCCATGAGTACTCCAATAGGAAGAAAACAATCTTTCGGTAGTGTACCATCTGTGAATAGTGACACGAGCACACTTCAAGACGATATGAGAACAACTCTATTCGAAACACCATCATCGTCCCACATCGATTCCTCGGATCCTGACTCCTCACCCAATATAAATGAAAGTCGTGAAGATGTTATGGCGAAACATTTGAATAATGTAAAATATAGAAATCCAGCATATGATGGAACATTTGGTGTACGTATGGATCCTATTACACAAAAGCTGAAATTGGGAAGTTTAATGGTACATTTCAAAGATGGAAACATTTCATTTTGGGACACTTATAAAGTGAAAAAATATGAATGCACAGGTAGTCCAGAATTGGACTACCTGCTCAAGATGTTGATAATGAAGAAATTCGTCAAGTATATTCCAAAATATTGAAAATAACCAATGCCATATAAACAATATCATCTGAAGAATGATTTTGAAAATACAAATTTTCAAAATTTTTGTAAAGTTATCAAACCTCTATTAGACTCACGACAATATCCAATAAGGAGTAGAAGTGAAATTGGTGGAGCACTCAAACGAGTGACAATAGAGAAAACATATAATTCTAAACCTGTGAATTATGTGTACTGGAATTCACCGAAAGAGTTATTTGCTCGCCTACGACTATTGGTAGCTTCAAAGTCACCTGGGCATATTGAACATTACAATGAAATAATTTCAATAATTGGAGAATTACGTGAAGAAGGTATAATATATTAATATATCCACAAGTAATGATCACGGTCACATCATCATTCAATGCAGTAACATTATCACTTTTTTTTCTCTTTAATCATATTGAAATAGAATGACTAATGAAATAAGTGATGTCAAACGACAAGTTGTTGCCCCGCTATCCATG